>CM074727.1:117320637-117401990 GCA_037306005.1 Rhinophrynus dorsalis | reverse complement strand
TGCCATTCGGCCGGAAGCAGGGTTCTGGACTGGCGCTCCGGCGTCACTGGCCACATCCCTCTCTGCCTGCGGCCTGGTCGCATCTTGTTCCTTGTTACTGGCATCATGAATCAGGCACTTGCCTGGACGCCTGTTATAGGCCCAGCCTGGGGGACCTAATTGGTCCCGCCTTCTCCTGCTCCTTTATAAACCTCTCTGGGCCTGTGTATCATTACCTTTATGTCATTGTTCAGTGAAGTTCTAGTTGTTCCTGTATCCTGTGTATGATCCGGCTTGTCTGACTATCCATTCTGGTACTGACCTGTGGCTCTGTCTGACTATTCTCTCCGTGCGTTCCATTTGTCTTAGATATCCAATCTGGTGCAGACCTGGGGCTCTGTCCGAGTATCCTCCCAGTGTTACTTATTCCTAGTGGACATCCTATCTGGTGCAGACCTGTGGATCTGGCTGACTACCCGCTCCACGTATGAACCTGGCTCGTCTGACTATCCTAGCTGGTGCTGACCTGTGGCTCTGTCTGTTCACTCCGCTATGTGGCTCCGTTCCCACAGACATCCATCCTGGTTCAGACCTGGGGCTCTGGCAGACTCCGGCTTTACTGACTGCAGGTGTGAGACAGTAGTCTCCATTGTTGCAATCCTTATTGGAGACGAGCTCTTCCTAACTGACTGCAGGCGTGAGTCAGTAGTCTCCCTTGTTGTTATGTTACAGGAGACTGTAGGTTCTGTGCTGCGTTTCACCTATTACACTGAGACTACCAGTTGGCTTCGGCCTAATCTCCAGCAGTTGTGGTTGACTCGTTTCTAGCCTCTCCAGTCACCCTCTGCTTACACTATCATTATTATTTGCCTACTATTTATTATTCTAATAATTGTTTTTGATTTTAACTATACTGTCTGACTCCTTGTCTTGTTTTGCTAACCGTAACAAAGTATTAGGCAAGTGGCCACTTTTACCCTTGATTTTTGTATTAATTATGGAAGCACTGGCTAACAATGCACAAGAATGATTGATAGAAGGCCTGTTAATTCAGGGAACTGATCATAGATTTGCCTTATAATGGGGATTATACCTTAATCTTCCCATGTAAACATTTGAACACCATCCCCCCGTTTTGATGGAAGAAATACATTCTTTTGGTTTCTTGTACTATTTCAAACTTAGCCTCTTGAAAATGAAGATTCTAGATCTGTCTCTCTCAGCTGACTGTATCACTGCTATAACAACAACAGTGCCCAATCCCTTCGGCCTGGCATTCAACTAATTACTTGCACATTAAAGTTGGTCCCAGAAATCTCCTACATCAGTAAACTTAATTTTGACAAAGTAGCTAATAATTTAAATTATAACCTCTCCAAATGGCTGTCCCCTTGCATCTCATAGCTTGAGCGGATTAACATTATTTAAATTAGCATTGTACCCGCCCCCTACATTTACTACAAACTATATCGCTGAGGATACCAAACAGGATTTGGTCTCACAGCAGGGGATTATTATAGTACAGAGGGATATATCCCACTCACTCCTCTAACCTGTTTGGGGAGAGCCTGGAAGCCTTGGCAGCTAAATAATTATTCCACTATTGGAGAAACTTTGCAAGTCTGAGACAGATCTACAATTAAACAAACTTTCCACTGAGATCTCACCCACCCACACACTACTTTCATTGCCTCTCCTGAATGACCATTGGATCATAACAAATGTGTCCTCCCCAGATGGCAAAAAATGTAAAATCTGCATTAATATCAGTTGGTCCAGGTGGTCTAATGGTTCCCTCTGTGCAGAACCAGGAGACATTGAGCTTGGATAAGAGAAAGTACTGGACAGGGGGTTTTATGCGAAATTACAAAATCAAGCAGTTGGCAATATTTTCTGGGATCTTACGGACGATTATCCTATTAGATTGGACACAGACAACACAACACTTCTGAGTCTCACAATCAGAATAACAAACATATTATGCATAACAGTTTCTATAATTTTACATTTGAAACACACAATTCACATTTCTGTCATAGTCTTTATAGAAAAGAAAAAGGGCACCCAACTGGAGATCTGTGGCACACTAAAGTGACATTGCACCCTATGCTATAACTTAGGTTAGCTTTGGGCAGAACTTCCAGGTTCCTATGCTATCCAACAGCTTCTCCACAATGCTGCAGATTTTGGGCAATACAGGTTCCTTTATCTTATATACGGTGGTCCTGTCCACACCTACTTACTTGGGAGATGAGATGGAGGTTGTCTAAACTGCACTGATATTTAAAATGACCCTTGGGTTACACTCATAAATGTTAGCACACCAAACTTACACTACCGTTCAAAAGTTTGGGGTCACTCAGGAATTTCCTTGTTTCTGTTATGGAAGCAGCTTGACTGTATGGTATGTAAGAAGTGCCCATCAAGCTAATTCAAATTGTGGGAAGTGCTTCATGAAGCATGAGGTGAACTCTCTTCACATTACCTCAACATATTGACAACTAGATTGCCAAAGATCTGCAAGGCTATAATTACCGCAAATGGAGGATTCTTCGACAAAAGCAAAGTTTGAAGGACACAATTATTATTTCTAACCTTGTCAACGTTCTTGACTGTATTTCCTATTCATTTTGCAACTCATTTGAATGAAAACAAGGACATTTCTAAGTGATCCCAAACTTTAGAACAGTAGTGTACAAACTCCTATAAATCCCTACTTCAACATTTTCTTAACTCTGCTAGGGGAACTATGCCAGTTCTCTAAAGTCCAGTGAAGCCCCCAAGCTAATTATGTCAAAAGCATGAGTAATGCGAACAAATTTCACCAAGAAAGTTCTCATTCACTCAAATTACTCCATTGGCTAGGACATATCGGGAGACTGGATGGAGTGGAACTGGAGGGGTAGGGGAAGACACAGGGAACAGCATATTGCTGGATTAAAGTGGGTCCAGGGTAGTTACCCCCCCAATTTATTTTGTTTCGCCTCCTCTGCCTGGTTCTTTCCTTGCTTTTTCAAGTCTTTTGAATCCTTATTAGTTACTGTTGCATTATGAAGTGATGTCAGTCTTGCACTGTACTAGAGTGTTATAGCATGTGATATCCTCTGTAACCAATTGAATTGCAGAATAACTGATGTTCTGCAATTCTTTTACAACAGAACATTTCAATAAAGAATGAATGGTAATGATAAAAAAGTAGTGTAGGCAATCTGATTATACATATTACGTACTTGCAAAATACAGTTAAAATAAACTGCTATTATGCCTTCAATATTTTTTGTAAAGCTTCCTGTTTCTCATGAAACATTTTGGCACAGGTTCCCATACTTTATTTGTAATATTCTTGTTGCACCTTTACAGATTAGGTGCTAACAGATTAGCCTTGGCCCATACGTAACAAGTCACACCAATTGTCTTTTCACTAGTCTGGCAGCAAACAGGGACAGGGAAATGGAATGATGATGATAAAACAAAATTGAAAGTTATATGTAAATAATGAAGATTCCATTTATGTACTGTACAAGAAAAGAGTGAATGTATGTGATTCAATGGAGTCGATGAACTACAGAATTATAAGGGGGGGGGGGGGAAACAAAAAAAAAAAACTTGAATATTTCTCTGTTTTCAGTTGTGGCAGCTGAAACAGCTGCTGCGGGAGACAACCATCTCTGAACTGCAAGAATTGATTCATCCAGTTCAGCATTAATCTACCAGTATGCGTGAGTTCCCCAGTAGGCTATTCCACTTAAGATCTGGGATACAATGCGCTTAGGGGTGGGTGGGGTCAAACAGCTATTTATAATGTATATGAAACAACACATCCTCCACACTGCCTCTCTCTCAGGCCCTGCTGTTGTCTGGCTGCACCTTCTCTCTACTACATATTTCTCTGGTGTTCACTATGAAAGCTCAACCAAACACATTTAGGAAAGAATGAGAGATGTATACCTCCAAAATGCATTGGGAGGAGCAAACATAACCCCCCCCCCCCCCCAGAGCCGCATCATGAAGAAGCATCCTGGGAGACAGTCAGAGAGGCAGGACTCCAAACTCCGGCCTAAAGAAAAAACCCATGCAAATAACGAGGAAACAATACCATGAGTGTGCCCAGACTTTCTCTGCAACAATAGGAGACCCCCCAGGGGGGTGCTCCATTGTTAAAGAGTTCTGGTGCCAGGTAGGGGAGGGACTAGATTATCGGGGGCCATCCTATTTGTTAAGGAAAGGTGCTAGCATGGCCCTGACTGGAGGGTTTGTATTCCCTAGCCCACATCCAGTCATCTGATCGGTCCTTTTTCCCTCAAAGCTATCGTGAGAAGATTACTTTGTTATGGCCGCTGCAGGGTTCCAGGAGCCTTGGTATAAACAGTGGGATAGTAATACTTTGTTTTATCTTTATTTTATTTTGTAGGCATTAAAAAAACATGAAGAACGATATAAGTCTTATCTGTCAAACGTTTATGGTTTAAGAGATATTCACAAGCAAAGTATCCCCCCCCCCCGTTCAACCAGATCAGAAGGGAGGTGCCCAGGTAGAATGCAGAGAGGGACAATCTTCAATTAAGATAAGGGAAAAAGCTGAAAAACTTGTCAAGGGGGGAAGGGCTTTCATTCTTTTCATACAAAGAAGATTGTCCCCTGTTGTTATCTGTCTGGTCTTACAACCAGATTCACATCTGAGAAGAGATGGCTTACACTAGGAAAAAGGGGCGGGAGGGGGAAACTTTGCTTGTGAATGTCTCTTAAACCATAAAGGTTTGAGAGATAAGACATATCATTCTTCATGTTTTTTTAATGCCTACAAAATAAAATAAAGTTAAAAAGAAGTATTACTATCCCTTTAACTCCATGGCTAGATAATTTCGCTTCTTGCGAAAATCCGCCTGTTCCTCTCCCAACAAACGACTAAAACTCTTACACATGCCCTCATTCTGTCCCGCTTATACTATTGCAATATCCTACTAACTGGCCTCCCCACTTTTAATCTTTCACCTATGCAATCTGTTTTAAACTCAGCTGCATGAATCACCACACTCTCCTCAAAAACTGAACCTGCTCACATAATTCTTAGACATATGTCATGGCTCCCTATTCAGCAACGCATCAATTACAAAGTACTCCTTCTTACCTTTAAAGGGATAGTAATACTTCATTTTAACTTTATTTTATTTTGTAGGCATTAAAAAAACATGAAGAATGATACAAGTCTTATCTCTCAAACCGTTATGGTTTAAGAGATATTCACAAGCAAAGTATCCCCCCCCCCCGTTCAGCCAGATCAGAAGGGAGGTGCCCAGGTAGATTGCAGAGAGGGACAATCTTCAATTAAGATAAGGGAAAAACCTGAAAAGCTTGTCAAGGGGGGCAGGGATTTCATTGTTTTCATAGGAATAAGATTGTCCCCTTCTATTATCTGTCCAGTCTATGGACTGCATTCCACATCTGAGAAGAGATTGTTTACAGTAGGTAAAAGGGGCGGGAGGGGGAAACTTTGCTTGTGAATATCTCATAAACCATAAAGGTTTGAGAGATAAGACATATCACTCTTCATGTTTTTTTAATGCCTACAAAATAAAATAAAAAGTTAAAACAAAGTATTACTATCCCTTTAATGCTCTCTACACTGCTAACCCTCCTTACAGCTCTTCCTTAAAGGGATAGTAATACTTCATTTTAACTTTATTTTATTTTGTAGGCATTAAAAAAATATGAAGAATGATATAAGTCTTATCTCTCAAACCTTTATGGTTTCCCCTCCTGCCCCTTTTTCCTAGTGTAAGCCACCTCTTCTCAGATGGGGAATCTGGTTGTAAGACCAGACAGATAACAGCAGGGGACAGTCTTCTTACAATGAAATCCCCGCCCCCCTTGACAAGCTTTTCAGGTTTTTCCCTTATCTTAATTGAAGATTGGCCCTCTCTGCAGTCTACCTGGGCACCTCCCTTCTGCTCTGGCTGAGCAGTGTTACATCAGTAAAAGGGGCGGGAGGGGGATACTTTGTCATTCAATTACTCTTGAACTACAACTCTGACAGAATTGAAATAACACTCTCCAAAGTCCAAATACTATGATGATTAATTAGAGCTGCTTTTATTATGAATCATTACTATCCCTTTAATCTCCTCTTATGTTCCTGGTCACCTCCTTCACTCAGCACACAACGCACTTCTTGTTGCGCCATCCACACCCTCTGCCTTCTCCAGTCTCAAACCTCTCTCGCTTTCTGCTCCATACCTATGGAACTCCATACCCCTCTCGATACCTGGGAACTTTACAACTGGGTGAGCTCTATGAAACGATTCGCTTCAGAAAAAGGGACGGGGCTTAACCGCAAGAGTGTGTGTGTGTGTGTGTGTGTGTGTGTGGGGGGGGGGTATGACGACAAAAAACACACAAAAAGAAAAAAAATAGCCAGAATAGCCTGGGGAAGTAGGAGGATAGGACGAGGAGTGGGAGGAATAGGGCGGGATGGAGCACAAGTGCGCAGAGTTTCAAAAGAAACTCCCCACATCCGGCAAATTAGACTCCCGGTAATACAGTGTTAAATCTGGAGTCTCCGGGGCAAAACCGGAGAGTTCCCAGCTATGCTCCTCTCCCTACGTCTTGAAAAGTCCCCCTCTGTCTTTAAGTCTACCCTGAAATCTTATCTTCTGGAGCACTAGGAACATGCACTGCCTTCGGCCAAACTCAGCACTTGTAATCTGAGTAATTGACACCCTCTTACCCTGTTATCTGTCTCCATTTACCCATTTAGACTGTAAGGTCCTTGGGGCAGGGATCTCTCTCCTATTGTTTCTATGAATGTGGCACTTATTTTATCCCCTCTTATTTATTGTAACATACGTCTATTGTAATGCGCTACGTACACTGTGTGTATATAAATTAGGGCTGCAACAACTAATCGATGAAATCGATAAAAATTGATAATGAGAATCGTTGCCAACGATTCTTATTATCGATTAGTTGTGCAGGGAGAGCTGGGAAGAAGCATGGGGACTTGGCTACGTCTGCTTTTATAACAATTTAAGACTATCCGGACAGCAGAGCCAATTCTCGGCATCCTGTTACTAGGGGCTGTTATCCCCGCGACCCAAGCTACAAGGGGATACCATTATTGCCGGCACTGGTGCTCCCACTTCGGATTTCACACAGATCAAGGGCTGTGCCGAGCGTGCCGGCGCCCCCAGCTGTGGTGTGGATGGACCGTGAGGGTGCCAAGTGCCTCACTGATGCTGCTTTGCGTGAGGAAGCTATTACCCAAGTCGGACGCCTTGGGAATTGGAGGCGGAGAGCTCCTCATTAGACACATCATAATACGGGCCTGAGGCCTGTGGTAGCTCTGCTGGTGCCTGAAGAGGATCGCGGTCACAGAGGTGCTTGTGGAGCAGTTGGGAAGATAGCAGGGCCTCCTCCCACCTGGTTGGTGCATACAAACACTGGTCCCTACCGGTGCCACAGACTTAACACTTCAATGGATTATCTACTTAACCCTCTGAGTGCCACAGTGGTACGCAATGCGTTGAGTACCACTCTGGCACTCAAAGGGTTAAAAGTACTCATACTTCTAAACTGTGAGCTGTCCTGCTGTGACCCTTGGAGCGTTTTGCTGCTGCCCCCCCTGCTTTCCCCACACTATGGGCTGGGGGTACTGAATGGCCTGGGGGGATTATTGTATGGGCTGGGGGGTACTGAATGGCCTGGGGGGATTATTGTATGGGCTGAGGGTACTGAACGGCCTGGGGGGGGGGTTATTGTATGGGCTGAGGGTACTGAACGGCCTGGGGGGGGGGTTATTGTATGGGCTGAGGGTACTGAACGGCCTGGGGGGGGTTATTGTATGGGCTGAGGGTACTGAACGGCCTGGGGGGGGGGTTATTGTATGGGCTGAGGGTACTGAACGGCCTGGGGGGTTATGTATGGGCTGGGGGTATTGAACGGCCTGGGGGGGTTATTGTATGGGCTGAGGGTACTGAACGGCCTGGGGGGGTTATTGTATGGGCTGAGGGTACTGAACGGCCTGGGGGGGGGTTATTGTATGGGCTGAGGGTACTGAACGGCCTGGGGGGGGGGTTATTGTATGGGCTGAGAGTACTGAACGGCCTAGGGGGTTATTGTATGGGCTGGGGGTACTGAATGGTTAGGGGGGGATTGGATGGCAGGGGGTACTGCATAACCTGGGCGGGTTATTGGATGGGCTCGGGGGTTCTGGATGGGCTCGGGGGATAAAATGTTCATCTCACCTCATCTCATCTAGACCCCATAGTAAAATAAAATTTACATTAACATGTGTCATTGTTCTTAAGTTTTTTATTCTGCTGTTTGTTTTTAACACTTATTAAATAATTTTAAATAATGAAAAATTTGCATTTTTTTTTTATCCGATTAATCGAACAAATAATCGGCCAACTAATCGATTATCAAAATAATCGTTAGTTGCAGCCCTAATATAAATAAAGATATACATACATATAAACATCATACACGCATATCTAGAATATGTAACATGTATTCTTCATGTTACATCCATAAAATATAATCCTAAACTTGCTTTAATAAAGCATTTATTAAAGGTTGTTTATACGGTTTGTACTGAAAGATAATATTTAAAGTGGGGTGACGGACTGTGATTAGTGTCCACTGTTTTTGTATTCAAAAAGGTTATCTTATCACATTTACCTGCTTTTTCACAATACCGATTCTGACTACTTTAGCCAGTGGTGGAAGCAGACACTGAACCACCACGGTGACCAATACTAGTACTTTAAAGGAGCAGTAAACTTTTTTTTATGAAAACACATTTTATAGAGCATTTCCTGCTGAATAAAAAAAGGGTACTCCCATCGCTGTCAGATGTTTTATTCAAAATTTATAGCAGTATAAATAACCAGGAAGTAAATGTACTGTGTTTACTTCCTGATTGCTCTGACAGGAAGTGACAGGCAGTTTCTATCACATTCTATGGAGAACTGTATGTCTCTGACTTTTCTCTCCATTAGAAATTAACAGGAAATCTAATTAGAATTTGACCACTAGAGGGCACTGCTAATGTAAAAAGACATGGGTTTAAACTGTAATAACTCTGGAAATAAATCTCTTGGCAGTGGGAGTACCCTTATTTTACTCAATAGGAAAATCCCTACAATATATATTTTTTTCATAAAAAAAGTTTACTGCCCCTTTAAATTGTGCCAGTTGTACTTTCAAAGTTATCACAAGCACTGGAAAAATTAGGTGCATGTTAGAACAGTGCACTAACAGGCTCAGTTTAAAGCTTCTGCATACTCTGCAGCTATAGCCCTGTCATTGGTTTGGTAAATTAAAAAAAGATACAAAATTTCAGCAACCCAATTTTGACCATCTGTAAATATCTCCTGAATCAGAAAAGTCATTCAGCAAATGTTTCTGGTTGGAATTAAACCTCAGCTTAGGTTTGCTGTCAGGCATAGCTTCTCAGACTACCCACATGGTGCAGCTCAGCAGATACCTTCAAATAAACAGAGCTTACTTTACTATAGAAAATGGGAACTTTATGAATATATGATGCTGAGGAAGGACAAGAATCAAGCAAGGTATCCTGCATTCTCTAAATAGTGGAGGGAAAACAAACATGGAGCAGGTGTGTTTGTATGTTTCTACCTCCCCTGCAAACCTCTTTGCCGTATCCCTACCTCCCCTGCAAACCTCTCTTGTTGAATTCCCCCCTCCTGCCCCACCCCTCCAACAATGACACTGCTCCCTCTAGCATCCTTTAATGTGTCTGTTGGGTACGCTAAGGGTTAAATCCTTTAGTACCAGAGGGAGGTATGAAAGGATGAAACATTGATGAAGAAACATTGCTAGGATCAATAAACTAATGATTTTGTAGGTTTTGTAAACAGTTATGTGAGTGCTTGTTACTTATCTTTCAGTGTGTACAAAAGGAGAATACACAGAGGAGTCATTAAAAGAGTTATTTCATCTCAGACTAGACAACAACATGCAAAATGTGGTGCATTTTCAAAAGCAGAACACTGATTTAACAGAGTGCTAGATGGTTATCAAACACCTTGCTGTTCAATATGTTGGATACCTCTCTAGCACTCAAATGATTAAACACATATATACTAGTTTTAAAGCCTGTCTACATGGGCCAACAGTGGTGGCACTGCAGTCATGCGCAGCACAGACAGCCCTCTACGCGACTGATACGGAGCGCCCTGTTCCTTATCAGCTGTGGCGCAGGCAGGATGTACTGAGCATGACAGTTTCTGACAAACATCCTTAGTGAATTATAATATATTATATATATATATATATATTTATTTATTTATTTATATCCTATATCAATTAAGTCCGTCAAGATGGAGCTCTAACAAATTGGGAACAAAGGCATCTCCCAGAAGTGGAAGTATCGTTGCTTAACCCTGTGAGTGCCAGAGAAGTATCCAACTCATTGCGTTGCAACGTGCTGGATCCCTCTCTGGAATGCAAATGGTTAACTCAGTAGAAAAAGCCTTACAATAAATAAATTTTTCATAATAAAAGTGTACTACTCCTTTAACACCACCACAAACACACCAAAATGCCAGCCTTGATGGTGTTTCTTTTAATGATTTTTTAAATACTCCCCTTTACAAGCAATAGCTGTACACATTTCACACGTATGCATTTACTGTATTACACATATAAATCTTTAACCCCTTAGCGACCGGCGGTCCTGTGACGTTTCCGTCCCATAAGGATCGTGTTGATGCACGCCAACGCGCCGGTACACGTGACCTGTTGCGTGTATCGGCGCGTCACTTTGGGCCCTGATAGAGATCGCTCCGATCTTGGAGCGGTCAATTTCAGGTCCTATTTTTACTTACAGCGCTCCGTGTAGTAAGTAAAAAGTACGTGACGTACTATGACCGTCATCGGTCCTTCAGTATTTCAAGGACCGTGACGGTCATAGTACATCACACGTCGTTAAGGGGTTAAACAGTAACACATGCAAATATGTTTACACAGTTACACAAACATACTGTGCTTCAGTCTCTAAATGTAATTCTGTAAAATGTGTCACATTGTGTCTGTGTGCATATGGGAAAAGGCCTCAGTTATACCTGGGAACTTCCAACTGAGGTCTGCCCAGAGGGGAGTCCTCTGGTGCAGCAGGGGGTGACAATAATGCTGTGAATTGTGTCAAAAAGGGGCGGGGCAGGGCTTAAAGGTGACACACAGAAGGCTGGGGAAGGAGGAACACCGGGAGAAACAGCAGATGTGGGAAGAGTTTCAATAGAAACTCCCCACATCCGAAGGAATCTGCCTCTGCCCCGGAGACCCTGTAAAGCTCTGTCAAAACCGAGTTCCCAGGTATGGTTATTTATTTATTATTTTTATATTATATAAATATACACACACACAACTATGGGAAATAACATGTTTTTGCGTAGGATACATAATATACAAAATGGATATATAAATATAACAGACTGTCAGCGGTCTAAATAGTAACATGTACCAAGTGCAATAAACGTGGTACTTTTTCTGAGCAATTAATACTGGCCATTTATCTCCCCCCAAGGAGTATCTCTTAAAAAGTGAATTAGATGTTATTAGTGTAAATGTTCTGGAAAGCAAATGAGCCTTTATCAAGAGCTAGTTGAAGAGCCCATGTACACGGACAACAGTGCCGGCCAGACGTGGTGCAGTCACGCACAGTAGAGACTGCCCGTGATGCGGCTGATACGGAGTGGTACACTCCGAATTCATACCGTGGTCCTCTGCACATCCTTCAGTGCGCAGAGAGGACCACAGTATGAATTTGGAGCACCCCACTCCGTATCAGTCGCGTCACGGGCAGTCTCTGCTGCACAAGACTGCGTTGTTACAAACTTTTAGCGAAGTATTATATAGGATGAGCTTGATCCATGATCCCAAGGAACAAGGGGTGAGATGCAATAGGAATTGAAGCTGTGACTGTGTGTCTAGCGATGTGTGGCGAGCACAGTCTTGGCGATGGAAACAAGCATCACCATATGAATTAAGATTTAAGGGTGCAAGGGGAGGGGGGAAGTCTCCTCATTTGCATGGAGAGTTGTGGAACTGCTGACGATGTGGCAGGGATGCCATCCTTTACACATCTCCAGCAATTCGACAACCCTGATGTCCGAGTGCCTCTCTGCTCCCTCACTAGGAAAGTCAAGAGTATGTGCTCAGAGTTCAGCACCACAAACCCTTTCCGTGCCATATGGATGTGAACTGCATACCCCTTTGCCACTGAAGGGGTTAAAAGACACTATGAACAACAATTCCCATTAGTGTTTTTGGTAGTGCGTTGTACTTAAGAAACAAGATGGTGCATCAACAAGTTTACGAATACCTATAATTTAAGCGGAACTACCATCTAATATAAAGTTGCCCCCCAATAATTAGGTATATGGCGACTTGCTTCTTAAGTGTTATTATCTGCTACAAATACCACGATCTGAAGTAATCCTGTTTCTTCAGAGACCTACGGCCAGGCTTGCACGCAGACATCTTAGCTTAGAGACGTCTGCATGCCTGCGCTGTCCGTCCCGGTGTCCTCTAAGAGGCACTGTATGGAGCCGAAAGGCACCAGAAGGGACTGACGGCACAGGCAGCTCTACAGCAAGAAGCCTGGCCGTCAGTCTCTGAAGAAACAGGATTACTTCAGATCGTGGTACTTGTGGCAGATAATAGCACTATTAAGAAGCTAGTCGCCATATGCCTAATTATCGGGGGGCAACCTTATATAGGGTGGTAGTTCCGCTTTAAGAATAGTATGAGTATAGGAGCTCAATTATATTTCCCAGTTATACGAAAATCGGTGGACCTACTAGTCAAAGCGCCAGAGAAGGAGTCCCTAGTCCACTGAATCAGATTACAATGTGGTGTGCTGTTTGACTCTTGACACCACTATGGACTGCTGGTCTGAAGTTCCAAATCTGTTATATTATGAAAACATCACTTTCCTTTTATGGAAATCCCAACATCTCCAACCTCAGGTAGGTGATGTTAGAACTGTGAAGTCCAACAGCAGAGGCTGCTACCTTGTCCAGGGGGGACTGGACCGGCACTACCGGGCCCACTGGACCAAAACTAGACAGTGAACCTGGCCTGGGTTGGGAAACTATAGAGGACATTAAAGGGATAGTAAACCCGCCAAAAAACTGTAAGCCAAATGATAGCAATATTTAAAACATACTCAACGCCCTCATTCCTATCTCTCAAACCGTTATGGTTTGAGAGATATAAGAAAATAAAGATCTTCGCTCCCTCCCCTTTCTGCCTGATGAGCTGTAAAGCTGACAGAGGCAGAATCCGGTCGCCTGACTGTAGGCGGCTCTTCAGGGGCGTTGCCATTGGGATATCTAACTAGAATTACTTCATTTGTATGATCTACAATGTATGCCTGGCTTGCAAGCACAAGTTGTAGACCATTCAGATGAAGTAATTATAGTTAGATATCTGGATGACAGCGCTCCTGAAGAGCCGCCGTCTGGTCCCGGAAGCAGGATCTCATGACGTCCGCTATACAGCGGACGCATGAGAAAGGAGAGGGAGCAGAGGTCTTTATTTTCTTACATCTCTCAAACCATAACTGTTTGAGAGATGGGAATGAGGGCGTTAAGTATGTTTTTATTATTCCTATCATTTGGCTTATAGTTTTTTTGGGATTTTACTATCCCTTTAAGTAACGTCCAGTGAAAACAAGACCTTGATTTGGGGGTAGAAGGCAGTGGGCAAGACCGGGAGGTGGACTGGGATTAATCCTGCAGAAGAGAGGTCGGGGGACCTTCATCAAGCAGGGCAGGGTTTTCCTTATGCTCACAGAAAGAAGACTGCCCCTCGCTGCAAGCTGTCTGGTCAAGTGACCAGATTCCACATCTGAGGGGAGGCGGCTTACACTAAGTAAAAGAGAAGGAAGGGGATATTTTATCATTCAATTACGCTTTAACCACAACTTGGACAGTATTGTAATAACGCTCTACATGGCCCAAATACTATGAAGATTAAAGGGATAGTAATAATTCATTATTACTATCCCCCATATTGTAGCCCTTAAAAGTCTGAATTCAACGATACCAGCAGTATCTCTCAAACCTTTATGGTTTGAGAGATATTCACTCTCAAAGTTCCCTCTTTTTGCCTTTCCCCTGACGTCAGCGTTCTAGCTGAGAGCCAGGGAATCCTCTCAGTGAGCAAGCGGCGGCTCTGCAGGAGTCCTGACATCGCGTTATAGAAACAGAAATCCTTCACTAAAATGGTCTTCTACGTGTGCTTGATTTGCAAGATCTCAGCACTGCTGCAGAGCCGCCAGTCCCGGATTCCCCTTCTCTCAGCTAGAACGCTGACGTCAGGGAAGGACAAAAAGAGGTAACTTTGAAAGCGGATCTCTCTCAAACCATAAAGGTTTGAGAGATGCTGCTGGTAAAGTTGAATTCAGAATTTTAAGGGCTACAACATGGGGGATAGTAATAATGAAGTATTACTATCCCTTTAATCAGAACTGCTTTTATAGAAAACATTACTATGCCTTTAAGTGCAAAATCGTAAACCTGTTGAAGGCACCGTGGATTCATGGTGATGACAGTGGATTGATGGCCATTCTGAGCCCTTATCGAACTTTAGTGCGCCATCTCCCCCAAGTGACAGAACCTGCTGCAGCGCTGAACAATGCATCACTGGGATTTCAGCTCCCATAGGAACGTATGTGGTAAAACAAGGCAGGTGACCTCTAAAACTCATGATTTACTTTAAGATCTCCAGGACCATTTCTAATTTGTATAGAACTACTAGCTACATTTATCCAACAGTGTAGGAGCTAGGAGACAATTTTCTACAGCAAGTGCTCTCAATGGAAGTTGGATAAAAGGTGATCGTTCACATTATTCCTGGAAGTTGGAGATGGCTCAAAACATCAACCTCTTCATCTGTGCCCGATTTGTATTGCCTTCCAGCTGGGGATGATGTCCCCCTTAGAATTACAATAGGGGCTCAAGAAGCATTAACAAGGATGTAAGGTGAATAACATGATCAGCATATATCCTATATAATAATTCACTAGGATGTTTGTCACGATTGCTGCGCATGACTGCATCGTGACATTCGGGAAGTCTCTACTGAGCATGATTGTATCACGTGAGTGAGGTGACGCAAGACTGCATCGCGTGGAGCAGTGAAGTAGCGGCCTCTTAACCCTTTAAGTGCCAGAGGGGTACGCAACGCATTGCAAAGGGTTAACATTACCCAGACCTTGGCCTGTGCACACAGGCTTTTACACTAGTTGTTCAATATTTCAGACAGAGTTTACTTCTCAACAAGTATAAGGCATTGCCTGAATTTGTGGGAGGGGCTGCAAGCCTTTAAATACGGGCAGCAGCCCCTCCCACTGGAGCTCAATTCGTGTTGACCCCCTCCTTGAACCCCCACCTTCTTCAATTCTCTATCCCAAGGTAAGCCTCTAACATGCTAACCACATTGACTCTTCCCTGGGAACTCGTAGGTCCCCAGGGGTAACACACCTTAGGGACCACTCTTCATTAAGAATTCCACATTCAGCTGGAAGCCCCGACCACAAATGATAGATTAGATATATTACTGTACAACTGACCCTCTTCTTCAGCACAAACATTGAGGTTGATGTACAAAGAAGAACTGAAGCAAACTAACTGCACCACTGGGCTCAATGCAATTTCCCAAATTTAAAGAGGAACCATCAGCAAAATAACATTGCCCCCCCAAACCCTTACTAACATAGCAATAGGCAAAGGCATACTTTCATTAGGCTAAGTCCAAGAATTACTGAAGAAAAACAACTTATTCAGCAGGCGTCAGCTGCACAGATCTTGAAAGACCAGCTCTGTGCGCCTACATCGTCAGTTCCTTCTGGTGCCTTAAGGTACCACTTACCACTCACCAATCCTGGAGGTAAATGGGACAGACAGCACAGACTCACAGGTACCTTTTCTTCAAGATGTCTGCACTGGTGTCTGCTGAAGAAGTTGTTTTTTCTCAATAATGCCGGACGTATTCAGCCTAATGAAAGTATGTATATGCCTATCGCTATGTTAGTAATGGTATGGGGGGCAATTTTATTTTGATGATAGTTCCGCTTTAAATGCATCTTTCACTCATTGAATACTACAGAGATCTCACATGCATTGGCTTCCATTTTGTTTAAGAAATCTAGCACTGATGGGGTTGAAAGCGCTACTTAAATCAAAAGAATGGATATTGCCCCCCCCCCACCCCGTTCAGTCAGTTTGTCCCAGATTTCAGAAATTCACCTTAGCTCAGCTTCACAGTGTATGTTGATATCTTGTCATAAAGATAAATACATACATCACAACAGGGGCCATGTGTTGTGTATGTGACTCTTACTATGGCTGGCACCAATTATACCAGTGTGGGCAACCTCTACAATTCTCAATCAGTGATAATGGGCACTGTAGTCTACAACAGCTGAATGGCCTCAGGTTGTCCACCACATAGTCAGCACACACAAAAGGATTTTGTTATAGGTATGGGTGTCTTACCAGATGACTAAAACAGTACACACAGGAGGGTTTTGTATGAGGGCCATCCATTAACCCAGTGGTTCTCAACCTGTGTGTCGGGACCCCTTAGGGGGTCGAATGACGATCTGCCAGGGGTCGCCTAAAACAATCAGATATTTACATTTGATTCATAACAGTAGCAAAATTACAGCGATGAAGGAGCAATGAAAATAATTTTACTGTTAGGGGTCGCCACAACTTGGGAAATTTTAGTGAAGGGTCGCAGCACTAGAAAGGCTGAGAACCACTGCATTAACCGATCAGTACACACGCACTGACAGGTTACAAGTAGGTTGCTACACATATAGGGGATCTCCCCAAGGATAAATGACCCCTCAAAGTCAACAACACATACAGGATATTTACATATATATCTCACAGTAGGACTGATACCTCAGACCATCAGCACACAAGGGAATGTTATATATAGTAAACATACATAGGATAAACTTAATGTATGACTGACACCAATAGCCAATCAAAACACAACAAGATAACATACAATGTTTTACACACACACACACACACACACACACACACACCTATATGATGTATTTCCATGTGACATACTAACCCATTATACACAGTATTGGGTCAGCAACATACATAGAGTATCTTACCTTATGAATGGCACTCACACATTAATATAGAGCCACTGACGTACCTAATCAATGGAGGACCCTGGTGCAAAACATTTCTGGGGGCCTTTAACACAAAACTACTCTCCCAACCTACTGAACTCTGCAGCAGATGGCCCCCTCCCCATCAACCGCATCCCCTGTGGTTAGGTGTTTCTTACCGTATGATTGACACCCCACATCAAAACGCTCAGGAGGGGTTCACTGGCTCGGAACAGCTTCACTTTTTGACACACGAAATGCTTCTTCTTTGTTTTGGTTTTGCTGGCGCTGAAGGCCGTGGTGTTGCTGCTGCAGTTGGAGGCCATGATCTAACGGACAGATCCCCTCGAGACCGGATCCCTAACTGTGAGAACCCAGCGGACTGAGCCGCTCTGTACCACAGCAATGGACTCGTTACCGGGACCCCCTCCCGGGGAACCGGCCCACGCTACCAGCAGCTCATGTCACCGGTCCCCCGGCCTCTGCTCTGCCGGATCAATCCCAGTCCGTCTCCCGGTCCTGCCCACTGTCTTCTTCCCCCGGATCCAGGTCTCGTTTTCACTGGGCGTTGCTTATTGGCCTCTATAGCTTTCCAACCCAGTCCAGGTTCACTGTCTAGTTTTGGTCCAGTGGTCCCGGTAGCGCCGGTCCGGTCCCCGCTCCGGACAAGATGGCTGCCGGCTAGGGGCGGTGCGGGCTGCTGCACCAGTGAGAAGGCAGAGGGGTGCCGGAGACAGGAGGGTGAGATTGTATGTGAGGATAGGGGTTAATCCCGGGTGGCAATTGGCACTAACTCAAGCTCAGAATGGAGACAGAGAAACGTACAGCACACACAGCTTCAAACGGTGATAATTACAATAATTGGTCACCCCCACAGGAAGAATGGAACAGCTCGGAGGAAACTGACAGATCTAGGGAGGGTAGTTTCCAGACATCACCCAGTCATGTGACGGCTGTGTGCAGGAGCAAGAGGAAGGGAGTGCGGATGGCTCAGACTAAGCAGGGATGGTGCAGCACACGTGTTTGATGGACACGGGGAAATGCAAGAGAATGAATATTTCTGTATAATAAACTTTCTCTAGAGAAGGCGCTAATCAACAATATATTCGTTCAAATATCTCTTCTAACGAGAGTTCAGTACGATAAGAGTCCAAGTACAGATATTTCCAGGGAAATTCACTGGCGCCTTTAAAGAGATAGTAATGCTTCGTTTTAGCTTTATTTTGTAGACATTAAAAAAACATAATGAAACCTTTGTGGTTTGATAGATATTCACAAGCAAAGTTTCCCCTCCTGCCCCTTTTACCTAGTGTAAGCCATCTCTTGTCAGATGTGGAATCCAGTCCATAGACCAGACAGATAACAGAAGGTGACAATCTTCTTCCTATGAGAACAATGAAGGATCTGTCCCCTTACTATGTTCTTCAGGTTTTTCCCTTAATTGAAGATTGTCCCTCTCTGCAGTCTACCTGGGCACCTCCCTTCTGATCTGGCTGAGCAGTGTTATATCAGTAAAAGGGGCAGGAGGGGATAATGTGTCATTGAACTACTCTTGAACTATAACTCTGACTGTATTGAAATAACACTCTCCAAAGTCCATATACTATGATGATTAATTAGAGCTGCTTTTATTATGAAACATTACTATCCCTTTAACTCCCAGGGTGTTGTAACCACTAGATTTCCACCCCACCACCAGAAGAAAGATCTTATCACTTGAAAATTAGAGTTTGGCGCTCCTGGACTCCACACAGCCCTCTAACTGCAGCATGGAGAGGGTGGAAGGTAGAAGGAGTACCTGAGGGTGTGTTTGTGATGCAGCAAAGACAGCTGGAAAGGTGGGAGCAAAAAGAAGAGAAGATGCAACAGGACCTGCCTCTATGCACAGGTAATACAGTGATTTTCATGCTAGTTGTTATTCTACACAACTAGCAAGAAAATCACTGTATTACCTGTGCATAGAGGCAGGTCCTGTTGCATCTGCTCTTCTTTTTGCTCCCACCTTTACAGTTGTCTTTGCTCCATCACACGCACACCCTCAGATACTCCTATCTTCCACCCTCTCCATGCTGCAGTTAGAGGATGTGTGGAGTCCAGGAGCGCCAAACTCTAATTTTCAAGTGACAATTTCAGTATAATAACCAACACGTATATTATGTCCAGAAATCCTAATGACTCGTGAATTTTCACCTTGTGACTTGGTCAAAAGGATAACTTCTTTAATCGGTTCTGAATCTTATGTCTATGGTGGATTTGTCAGTTCCAGATAGCGTTTGCAAACTGAAGCAGTCTTTAAGGGCCAGAGTGGTACACAACGAATTGCAAAGCACAGCACTGTGTACTTTTCTAGATTACTGGGTGCTGTGGGTCGAGATTTTGTCCAATGGTTCTACTAATAGTTATCACATTTCGCATGTCTGCCTTGTAGGACATAACCTCTTGGATTGACTATAGATGTTATTTCTTTAACAAAGTAAAAAAGCAATACGGACCAGTAGGATTTTTTTTTTTTTTTTTTGCCATAATAAGCTAAAGTGAGGATTATTATTGAAATGTTGCCCTCTATTATTTGCGACCATCAAAAGGGTGACTTTCTGATGTTGCACTCTTAAACTGGAACTTTCAGATCTTACTAAGTCGCCATGCATTCATTAAACGCATGGCGACTAGCTTGGAGGCTGGAACCCAGGCTACAACGCAGACATCTTGTCTGTGCTCCTGCACTGTCAGTCCTGTCTCCATTGAGTAGCACTGCAGTGCCCCATATGGTTACCGGAAGGGACTGGTGGCGCAGGCGCACGGACCACACTAACCTGCCCGTCAGTCCCCAAACAGCAAGCATTTCTTTACACTGTGCTATTTTTTAAAGGTAAGCCATCGATTTCCAAACTAGTCGCCATGAGTTTAATGAATGCATGGTGACTTAAGATCTGAAAGATCCGCTTTATCCCCATCCCGACAATTTACTTACCAGGTACGTCCCGCAAAAACTGTCACTTAGTGACAGAGTACGTACCTGGTAAGTCCGGGTCTCCGTGCGGCTGCACGCCGATCGAGGACTCCGGAATCATTAAAAAAAAAAAAAATGTTAGCTGGGCGTTAAGGTGACAGCTGCGTACACACGCGGCTATCACTAAGGGGTTAATGGTCACCATGCAATGGCTGCCAAATAGCGGGTGACATTTCAATAGAATACCCAGGAAAAGTTTACACACAAGTATAAACAGATCTATACAGGAGTCACTGAGCACCAAGGCAGCCACAGGTCCACTCACACTGCAGTATATACAGAATCCACTTAGGTGTACGCACAGCTCCTGTCACCAAGTGCGAGCTGGGCTGGAGGCATGCATCAACTGACTACACCCCATACCTGGGCTGGACCTCACAGTGCTCTGCAGAGATTAGGTTCAGATAAGGAATGTGCTCCTCCCACTTCACAAGACCAATAGACGATGTGGGTGAATACAAATCTACGAGCAGAGTAAATCCTGCATAGTAACTTCCCCATAAAATTCAACCTTAATAACTACTCCAAGATATGTTGTTTGGTCCTCAGATGAAGATCCCTAAACTGAGTCTGAAAAGAGTAAAACATCAGAATGTCACCCTTTTGATGCAAATCCAGGAGGTCATTGTCTTTTGTGATTTGGTGGAGATACTTAATATTTTTGAGAGGCCGTATCTGAAACTCCAGATCCCTACAGAACTCTGGAAGAGCAAGATTCAGCCACAGAGAGGTTTTAGGACTTGCTACCCTTGAGGAAAAAGTGGCTCCTGGGTTTCCTTTTGAAATGTCGCCCTCTATTTCATGACTATTGCAGGGTGACCCTTAAGTGTGCAACATCAGAATGTCGCCCTTTATATGGTGGCGACATTGTGATGTTGCCCTTTTGAAGCAGGCGACATTATGATCTGGCCCTTTTGATGGCTACCAAATAGAGGGCGACATTTCAATAGAACACAGACAGTCTGCAGTTATCCCTGTGTTGATTGCATTAAAACTAATGACCACCCGAGGAAGATAGTAATTATACTCTCAACAATAGCTGAAGGGTTACATCCACAACAACCGCAAACATCAGTCATTACTGGTGTGCTAACAAATCTTTATTCAGATCTGATGGGTACAAAATAGTGCAAGGGAGTTCCTGAACAACTCAATCTCTGTTTGCCTTGGATGGAGGGGTACAGCGTGGGAAAGGTATGGGGTGTGCAGGGGCACACTCCCATAAAACACATATTAATAAACAAAAATACAAGGTACAAAAAATGTGATGGTAAGGCCTCAAACTTTATTAAATAAAGGGATAGAAATGTCACAATCAATTTACAATTGTTCCATTTAATTATTTTATAATGCATGGTATCTTTTTAAAATAGTTTACCTGCATAATCTTTTTGCAAATTCAGTTAAAGGTGAACTACCACCCCACACAATCTTTACCTTCACTAAGTCCCCATCTGGCGACTAGCTGCTTAGTAGCGCTAGTCGCCAGAATAATTACCTTATTTAATAGATTTCTCCTCTCTTCCATGGGTGACAGGCAGGACGGAACGCGGACATCTTGCCATTGTGATGTCCCCATGCCTGAGATGTCAGTCCCAGCCTGGTCTAGGAGACGTTGCTAGGAGCCATTTGGCTCCAGCTGGGACTGTCAGCGCAGGCGCGTGGACGTCACAATGGCAAGATGTCTGCGTTCCGTCCTGCCTGTCACTCATGGAAGAGAGGACAAATCTATTAAATGAGGTAATTATTCTGGTGACTAGCGCTACTAAGCAGCTAGTCGCCAGATGGGGACTTAGTGAAGGTAAAGATTGTGTGGGGTGGTAGTTCCCCTTTAAAAGTCCCACTCCTGCACCTTTCCATTACTTCATGAAGAGTTCCCTCAGGTTCGAAAGGAGGTCCAGAGGGATCTCAGTGAGGGACAATATTGTGTCAGCATAAAAAAAAAAACATGCCCCGCTTCATCAAGTGAGGCACAGTTTTCCTTATACTGATGCACACAATATTGTCCCTCGTTACGATCAGTCCAGTCAAGCAACCGGCTTTTGGATCTCAGGGAACTCTTCATGACTTAATGGAAAGAGGCGGGAGAAGTAATTTTTTAAGTGGATTTGCAAGAAGAATATGCAGGTAAATTATTTCAAAACAATACTATGTATTGTAAAAAATTAAACAATCATATATTGATTTATTATTTGATATTACTGTCCCTTTAATCTTAATTCATAAGCATTATTAAATAATACTAAGCAATTAAGCATGCATAATAATACAACATCTTTGTTTAAACACAAATCTTTCAGCTATACAGCCGAAGAGGCCCATTAACTCAAGGTAACCAAAGTTATGCTTTTGCCCCGCATTCAAGTCAGGACAAGCCATAAATGTAACCATTTATCAGTCCCACTACTGGATTAAAATACTCCTTGAATATTTAATACATTTAAAGAGAGAGGGTTGGTGGGGCTCAATGTGGTAAGGCTGGCAAGCAATAAGCAAAACACAGCTCTACACTCCTATAAGACCCTCACTTCCTGTTCTTTACTGATCCAATGTCACGGATACCCAGAGGACTCAGGAGTCTGAACGTAAATATAAAATCACCTTTATTAAGGCACAGAACAAGGTAAAGAATGACACAATAGGAACAGGCAGAAGGTCTGCAGAAAAGCACACACTACTATCAGGAATCGTAGGCCGCCTAGACTGGACCATCCTGCTGAGACTAGGCCGGAGCCACTGGAAGCCTCTACAGGAGCTAAGGCTGGAGCACCAAGAGGTGGAGCAGATAATGTAATGTCCCTTTAAAGAACCGGGTCACAACGTCACCAGGGAATCCCTGTGACGAGCGCCCGAGCTAGATGCGGCTGGAGCCGCCAGGGGGAGCAGCAAGGAGGCTGGTCGTCTGGACGAACACCAGGGCGCACCGGTACTCCCAACAGACGCGGCTAACCTGCGAGGACGAGACCAGCCGCCCACTGGGTCTGGCGGCCGGCTCCAAGATAAGCGAACACTTACAGCCAAGTACGGCCACAAATCAGCTTTCAGTCTACCTGCCTTCACAATTCATCAATCAAACTTCTCATTACCTCAAGCAGAATTATTTTTATTCATATTCCTTCCCCAAAAATAAAACTGATGTGTCCCGCACACCCACGTGGCCCTAATCCTAAATGAATTAGGTCCCTACATGGGGTGTTCTGGGGCACACTCACATAAAATAACACATATGGTGGTAAAAAGACACAGAGGTGGTGTTAAGGCTACAGACGTTATTACATAACCTTAATTCTTAAACCATACTTAGCAATAATGTATAATTATAAAACATCTTGGTTTAAAGGGATAGTTTAGTTAGTAAAGTATGATTGAGTCTTCTTTATACATTTTTGTAACAAAGTGTAGCGGTATAACTTTCTACAACTTTGCTGTTTTACCTTTATAATAAAGTTTCCCCCTTTTACATATGTAATGCAGCCACAGCAAGCTGGTCCAGACAGATCGTGATGAACAATCTTCATTTAGCATAAGGAAAAACCTGCCCTCCTTCATCAAGGGTTTTCCTTATACAGAAAGAAAGAAGATTGTCCCTCGCTTTTATATGACCAGTCCGATGACAGGAATCCACATCTGAGGGGAGGCTGCTTCACTTATGTAAAATGGGTGGAGGACTTATTCATAGAATAAAATTAAAACACCAAAGTTGTAGAAGGTTATACAGCTACACATTGTTATAAACATGTACAAAGAAGACTCAATCTTACTTTACTAACTAAACATTATTGTCCCTTTAAACACAAATTATCTGTCAGCTGTACAGCCCAAGAGACCCATTAACTCAAGGCAGGGCTGTCCAAGTTCAGTTCTCAAGCTCCACCAACAAGCCAGGATATAAGGATTTCCCTGATTAAGCACAGATGAGTTAATCAGTGAATCATTCATTGTGACTGACTCACCTGTGCTTAATCAGGGAAATCCTTGCATCCTGACCTGTTGGTGGCCCTTGAGGACTGAACTTGGACAGCTCTGACTCAAGGTAACCAATGTTATGCTTTGCCCTGCCTTCAAACCACGACAAGCCATAAATGTAATTATTTATCGTTCCCACTATTGGGTTAAAATTCCCATTGCCAAAGTTAACTGGGGGTAATTTATTGAAGGATGATAGTTATGCTTTAAAGGGATAGTAATACTTCGTTTTATCTTTATTTTATTTTGTAGGCATTAAAAAAACATGAACGATATGTCTTATCTCTCAAACCTTTATGGTTTGAGAGATATTCACAAGCAAATTTTCCCCTCCCGCCCCTTTTACCTAATGCAAGCCATCTCTTCTCAGATGTGGAATGCAGTCCATAGACCAGACAGATAACAGAAGGGGACAATCTTCTTCCTATGAGAACAATGAAGGCCCTTCCCCCTTGACAAGTTTTTCAGGTTTTTCCCTTATCTTAATTGAAGATTGTCCCTCTCTGCAATCTACCTGGGCACCTCCCTTCTGATCTGGCTTAACAGTGTTACATCAGTAAAAGGGATGGGAGGGGGATATTTTGTCATTGAATTACTCTTGAACTACAACTCTGACAGAATTGAAATAACACTCTCCAAAGTCCAAATACTGTGATGATTAATTAGAGCTGCTTTTATTATGAAATATTACTATCCCTTTAAACCAAAAGCAAAGAAAGTCTGGCATACAGCTTAAAACAACCCGACTTTCACCTTCCCACACGTTTTATGATAGCCTCATACAAACCCAACCTAGCAGCCTCCATAGCTTCTCCAATCCGCAAAGAATGAGAAGTAAATCTTTCCTGTGATAAACCTAAAGCAGATAAACATTTTGAAAAAAAAAACAGACAAACAATTCATATAAATTAAAAAGGAACCACCCACAGCTGGCCTCCTTTCCAAATATTCGTGAACAGCAAAAACTGGACTAATCTTGATATTTTCACTGCTGTACAAAACAAAGTGATCCACCAACCCTTCCCAAATCGATTAGTCTTAGATACACGCAAGAATAATTTCTACCACCACCTCAGAAGCATGTAAACCGCCTTGAGAAGACTTGTTAGCTGAACATAATGCACTAATCCTAAAAGCTGAAAAAAAACAATCAAACTGAAACCTTAAATAAACATGCCTCATAAACCAAAGAGCATACCACTATTAGTTTTGGAATAATCCGAAACAAGAATGCAGGCAAAACTGTCCGTCTAGTATCAACATGTTATTTACTCATTGAATAACCATTCATCTGCTTGCAAATTAAAGCTATACCCACAGCCTACAATCCTTGTAGCTTTAGGAAAAAAGAAACCCCAGCTAATTTACGCTTAATGGCTGACAGACAAACCCTTTAGAAATGGGTGCAATATAAAACATATTTCAAAGCAGGGGCGGACTGACAGGACCCAGGGCCCCTGGTCCAAAAAGAGGTCTGGGCCCCCTGCAGAAATCTCCACAATGCCCCTTCCACCTCCACAATGCCCCCATCATCTCATCGCCACAATGCCCCCTTCTCTCCACAATGCCCCCTTGATCTCATCGCCACAATGCCCCCTTCTCTCCACAATGCCCCCTTGATCTCATCGCCACAATGCCCCCTTCTCTCCACAATGCCCCCTTGATCTCATCGCCACAATGCCCCCTTCTCTCCACAATGCCCCCTTGATCTCATCGCCACAATGCCCCCTTGATCTCATCTCCACAATGCCCCCTATCTCCACATTGCCCCCTTCATCTCATCTCCACATTGCCCCCTTCATCTCATCTCCACAATGCCCCCTTCATCTCATCTCCACAATGCCCCCTTCATCTCATCTCCACAATGCCCCCTTCATCTCATCTCCACAATGCCCCCTATCTCCACATTGCCCCCTTCATCTCATCTCCACAATGCCCCCTATCTCCACATTGCCCCCTTCATCTCATCTCCACAATGCCCCCTTCTCTCCACAATCCCCCCTTGATCTCATCTCCATAATGCCCCCTTCTCTCCACAATCCCCCCTTGATCTCATCTCCATAATGCCCCCTTCTCTCCACAATGCCCCCTTCTCTCCACAATCCCCCCTTGATCTCATCTCCATAATGCCCCCTTCTCTCCACAATCCCCCCTTGATCTCATCTCCATAATGCCCCCTTCTCTCCACAATGCCCCCTTCTCTCCACAATCCCCCCTTGATCTCATCTCCATAATGCCCCCTTCTCTCCACAATCCCCCCTTGATCTCATCTCCATAATGCCCCCTTCTCTCCACAATGCCCCCTTCTCTCCACATTGCCCCCTTCATCTCCACAATGCCCCCTTCTCTCCACAATGCCCCCTTGATCTCATCTCCACAATATTGCCCCCTTCATCTCCACAATGCCCCCTTCTCTCCACATTGCCCCCTTCATCTCCACAATGCCCCCTTCTCTCCACAATGCCCCCTTCTCTCCACAATGCCCCCTTCTCTCCACATTGCCCCCTTCATCTCCACAATGCCCCCTTCTCTCCACAATGCCCCCTTGATCTCATCTCCACAATATTGCCCCCTTCATCTCCACAATATTGCCCCCTTCATCTCCACAATGCCCCCTTCTCTCCACATTGCCCCCTTCATCTCCACAATGCCCCCTTCTCTCCACATTGCCCCCTTCATCTCCACAATGCCCCCTTCTCTCCACAATGCCCCCTTCTCTCCACATTGCCCCCTTCATCTCCACAATGCCCCCTTCTCTCCACAATGCCCCCTTGATCTCATCTCCACAATATTGCCCCCTTCATCTCCACAATATTGCCCCCTTCATCTCCACAATGCCCCCTTCTCTCCACATTGCCCCCTTCATCTCCACAATGCCCCCTTCTCTCCACATTGCCCCCTTCATCTCCACAATGCCCCCTTCTCTCCACATTGCCCCCTTCATCTCCACAATGCCCCCTTCTCTCCACAATGCCCCCTTCTCTCCACATTGCCCCCTTCATCTCCACAATGCCCCCTTCTCTCCACAATGCCCCCTTGATCTCATCTCCACAATATTGCCCCCTTCATCTCCACAATGCCCCCTTCTCTCCACATTGCCCCCTTCTCTCCACAATGCCCCCTTCTCTCCACATTGCCCCTTCATCTCCATAATGCCCCCTTCTCTCCACAATGCCCCTTCATCTCCATAATGCCCCCTTCTCTCCACAATGCCCCCTTGATCTCATCTCCACAATATTGCCCCCTTCATCTCCACAATGCCCCCTTCATCTCCACAATGCCCCTTCCACAATGCCCCCTTCATCTCCACAATGCCCCCTTCCACAATCCCCCCTTCATCTCCACAATGCCCCCTTCCACAATACCCCCTTCATCTCCACATTGCCCCTTCCTCAATGCCCCCATCTCCACAATGCACCCGTCTCCACATTGCTCCTTCATCTCCACAATACCCCCCTTCATCTCCACCATGCCCCTACCTGCAGTCCTTGGTGGTCTAGCGGCGTGGGGCGCGCCTCTAGTAATGCAGAGGCTGGGAGATGATGTCATCTCCCAGCGCTCTGTATTACTAGAACGGCCCGGCGGCCGTTGTAGGAGAGCTGCTGAGCAGCTCTGGAAGTGGCGGCGGCGGGCCCCCTTCGGTCACGGGCCCTCGGTCCGTGACCGAATGCCCGATGGTCAGTCCGCCCCTGTTTCAAAGCGCTCCGAAACAACTGATTATCTTACAAGCTAGCTGCAAAATCAATCCATAGCCTCCAGATGGAAACATGAAATTCCTTTGTACTCGCTGCTAACAAACCTTGAACTAATTAATTTAACTTTGCAAAATAAACTCCCACAAGTGGTAGTGGTACTAATGTAGCCAGTTCTCCATCTGTCCATCTATAAACAAGATAAAGCATCCATAACTGAATTAAATACAACAGGGGGCAGATTCACTAAGTGTGATAAAGAAGTGATGAAGACGTGATAAAGTGGATATGACTTTTCAAGTGTATCACTTCTCCAATTCCTATGCACTAAGATTTCTTATAGGGATAGCAATGTTTCATAATAAAAGCAGCTCTAATCATCATAATATTTGACTTTGGAGAGTGTTATTTCAATTCTGTCAGAGTTGTAGTTCAAGAGTAATTCAATGACAAAGTATCCTCCTCCCGCCCCTTTTACTGATGTAACACTGCTCAGCCAGAGCAGAAGGGAGGTGCCCAGGTAGACTGCAGAGAGGGACAATTTTCAATTAAGATAAGGGAAAAAGCTGAAAAACTTGTCAAGGGGGGCAGGGCTTTCATTGTTCTCATAGGAAGAAGATTGTCCCCTGCTGTTATCTGTCTGGTCTATGGACTGCATTCCACATCTGAGAAGAGATGGCTTATACTAGGTAAAAGGGGCGGGAGGGGAAACTTTGCTTGTGAATATCTCTCACACCATAAAGGCTTGAGAGATAAGACATATCTTTCTTCATGTTTTTTTTAATGCTTACAAAATAAAATAAAGATAAAACGAAGTATTACTATCCCTTTAAACGTTGGAGATCTTCGTGAATAGGCTCCTTAGAATAACAAAGGAACTGTAGAAGTCATCTCCTCTTTATCACCTCTATAACACTGCTTAGTGAATCTCCCACTCCCCTTGTATGTGAATTGCTTTAGCTCAGATGGTACCCTTTGAGACATACAAATACTAACCTTCTTAACAATCTTAGAACCGGTAAAGAAGAGGACAATTGGGTGATAATAATATGAATCAATCCTAGGTTATCACAATGGAAAATTATTCTTTTATTTCAAAAATACCTCCACCACAATTCCATTGCAAAAATAATAGGAAAAAGTTCTAAAAGCTCAAAATTCTTCAAATTTCCAGGCCACGATTCAGAATACCATTTCCCTTTCCAATAGCCTCCAAAACCTAAGTTTCCAGCAGCATTAATATATAACTCCAAATCCCTGTTAGCCACAAAAGCCTCCTGCCAAATAGACCTCCCATTGTACTGCTGCTTTCATGCAGGACTGGAGCCATGATGTATCCCCAAAAGCTTCTTCTCTCTCGCGGATGCGGTGCAGGATCTCTTCCAGCTCTGCCATGCCGCCCTCCACTCAGTTTGTCTCTTTTGTGTGATATGGTAAGGCTGGCTGGCACTGAACAAAACAAACTCTCTTCTGCACTAGTATTAATACTATTTTTTATTGTTGTCACTCTTTACCATACCTGGAACAAGCCAAGCATGACCCCAATCAATTTTCAATCACCTGCCTTCACAATTCATCAATCAAACTACTCATTTCTTCAGGTACAATTTGTTTTTCTTTTATTTATTTGTTGATATCCCTGCCACATAACTAAAATTGATGTGAATAAATCAGTTCCCAGTAAATAGAAGACAGTGTTATCACTTTCAGCATGTTCTTCTTCCATGTCACATGCATTGGAGCATGCTGTCACAACTGATGGTTCTTCTGTATAGTTGCCCATGCAATCCACTGGATTGCAATGGGTTAGCTTTAAAAAAGTGTGAAGGGAGCCAATCCATGGCTTTCGGTACTTGCTGGAGACCCAGGACAGCCTGATCTCTTGCAGACAGCCTGGGAGTGCAAATAGGCCAGCCATTTGTTCCATTTTTTATATGGCATAAGGGACACTGTGCTCAGGATTGAGCTTTGTGGATCTCCACTTATGTTAGACAAACTTGAAAAAGTTCAATTTACATCACCCCTCTGCATTCTATCATGTAAGCTGTTCTATATCCATGCAAAGACATCTCATCTCAAGCTGAAGCCCTTAAATTTATGTAGTAACCTGTCATGAGGCACAGTAGGATTTTGCAAAATCCAAGTGTACTACATCAAAAAAAAACTCTTGTTCAAGTTTTTATTTACCTTTTGTAGAATGCAAGTAAATTAGTTTGATATTTTTATTCATAAAACCATGCTGTCTTCTGCTTATGATGTTGCTGGATGTCACACAGTCCTGAATAATTTCCTTCTAATAGTTTTCATATGGTGGAGCTCAAACCCATAGGTCTATAATTTCCCAGTTTAGATTTTGGTCTCTTTTTAAATAATTGTACTAAATCATTTCCTTTCCCCCTAATCACAGGGCACTAATACCCGATGACAGTGAATAAAAACATATTTAGTATGGTCTCGCTATTACTGAACTAAACCCCTTAGATAACTTTGGGTATATTCCATCAGGTCCAGGTGCTTCATTCACTATAACTTTTTCTAGTCTCTTTGGACTTTATCCTCAGTAAGCTGGGTACTTGTAGAATATACTGTGATTCTCCATGTTTATCCACAGCCTAACACTGTTGCTTCCTTTTTTTTGTAGAACCCCAGCTAATTAATTCGCCTGTCGTAGTTATATGGAGGCCAAAAAAACATTAATCCTTTTCCCATTTATATACTTGTAGTAATATTTATCTCTCTCTCTTTTGCAATGCTTTTTCCATTTTCAATTTTAGTCTAATTGTTTATTTGCAGATTCTATAGCATTCTTTATTTTCTTTTAATTATGCATCTGACACTCCTGACATAAATAATATAAAAGTCTTTTTATTTCTCGTTTCCATGCTGTCATGATTAACTGAGTAAAACCTGTACAGCAGCTTGGGAGCTATGAGTGCGGAGCAATGCTAGAATGCATTTCTAGTTCCAGGAGTGCCTTGCTGCAGCCAAAGGCAGAGAGGATAAAGTTGCTGGCCATGAGGCCAGATGTTTAACCCCAGTTGAGCCCAGGCTAGACCAGGATAAACACAGTTGTAGACCAGTGAGAAGGGCTAAACTCATTAACCAGAAGGAGAAGGATCCCAATGGCAGATTTGGTAGGCAAGGAAGGTAACGGCAAAACTGATAACAAGAGTGGAAACAGTACTTTAAAGGGATAGTAGTGTTCCGTAATAAAAGCAGCTCTAATTAATCATCATAGTATTTGAACTTTCGAGAGTGTTATTTCAATTCTGTCAGAGTTGTAGTTCAAGAGTAATTCAATGAAAAATTATCCCTCTCCCACCCCTTTTACTGATGTCACAGTGTTCAGCCAGATCAGAAGGGAAGTGCCCAGGTAGATTGCAGAGAGGGACAATCTTCAATTAAGATAAGGGAAAAACCTGAAAAGCTTGTCAAGGGGGACAGGGATTTCATTGTTCTCATAGGAAGAAGATTGTCCCCTGCTGTTATCTGTCCAGTCTATGGACTGCATTCCACATCTGAGAAGAGATGGCTTACACTAGGTAAAAGGGGCGGGGAGGGGAAACTTTGCTTGCGAATATCTCTTAAACCATAAAGGTTTGCGAGATAAGACATATCATTCTTCATGTTTTTTAATGCCTACAAAATAAAATAAAGTTAAAATGAAGTATTACTATCCCTTTAAGTAACTGGAGCTGATGGTAGTCTTGCAGGGAAGGAGGTGACATTTCTTAACAGGAAAGAGATAGAAGCCACTGAAGCAACCGACAATACTTGCTGCCAAGTCCTCTGAACCGGGGGAGACAATTAAATGAAAGCACAGCTGGTTGACAGTAGAATAGGCTAGCAGAATGCAGCATAAGATGGAAAGCTAGGGGCCGATGCGAGGTAATGGAGGAGTAGAATCCTTTGGCCATGCACAGAAGTGAGATGATTGCCAGAGTATGGCTCGGGCTGCAGAGGAGAGGAATAAGCCAGCCAGATGCAGTGGGGGGATGAACGCCATAGGCTGTCTTGGCTGCGGAAGAGGAATCCGAGAGGCTGACAAGAGAAGGTACAGGAGGAGTACGTTGAAGGCAGGTCAGGAAGAAGGTGAGGGTCAGACTGGAAAAATCAGATCACCAGGTGAGGCACCGAGGGAGATCCAAAGAGTAGTCCAACAAAGCTAGGGTCAAACACCAGACAAGCAGGAACACAAGATAACTATAGGTGCACTTAGACTCTTATAACGGGCAGTGGTTCAGAAGCGAGGGACATTTAAATACCCAAGGTATCTAATGTGAAGCAAAGGTGAGTAAAAAAAAAAAAAAAAAAGCAGTCAGATGGAATTGTGACATGTGAAAGGGATAGTAATGTTTCATAATAAAAGCAGCTCCAATTAATCTTCATAGTATTTGAGCCATGGAGAGTGTTATTTCAATACTGTCAGAGTTGTAGTTCAAGAGTAACTGAATGATAAAGTATCCCCCTCCCACCACTTTTACTGATGTAACACTGCTCGTCTCAGAGCAGAAGGGTGGTGTCTAGGTGAATTGCAGAGAGGGACAAAACCTGGAAAACCTGTCAATGGGGGCAGGGCTTTCACTGTTCTCACAGTAAGAAGATTGTCCCTTGCTGTGAGATGTATGGTCTGTGGACCAGATTCCACATCTGAAGGGAGGTGGCATACACTAGGTTAAAGGGGCAGGAGGGGGAAAATGTATCATTAAATTACTCTTGAATTACAACTCTGACAGTATTGATATAACACTCTCTATGGCTCAAATTCTATGAAGATTAATTAGAGCTGTTGTTTTTCTGAAACATTACTATCCCTTTAAGCCATATTGATGTTAATTTGTTCTGATTGTGTATATTACCCATTGGTATGTATTGCCACATATATTTATCCAAAAGCATAGGCCCAATCAAACTACAAAAGGTTCTCTCGTCCCTATATACTGCAGTTAACTTGGTCCTACATAGCTGTGGGGTGGAGGTAAAAAATTTACCTCTGAGTTTAATATAGACCAGTGTTTTTGTTTGATCAGTATCTGTCAGACAGGTGTGGGCTACATTATGCAGAAGGATATATATAGATGGAAACTCTAGAAAAAAACATACTTTGCTGTACAAAAAAGATTTTTTTTTTACAGAGTGTAACCTGCAGAGAGGTGTAAGTTACGCTCTCCTTTCCGAAGCGTTATATGGTCCAAATACCCACTGATAAATGTGGGTCGCATAGGACCAGTTGTCTGCGAAAATAGTGAGCTTAAAATGCTTGGCTTCCTGCTCCAAAGAAATGGGCAAAGCAAGCGAATAAAGAATAATTCTTAAAGACTTACCAAGAGGTGCCTATTCCCTTTAAGTCAGTGATTCCGCGTTCCAATCTGGAACGCACGTATAGCAGCAACTTAGAAGACATCCTAATAAGAAAAAAATGGTGTCAGAACACTTCTCCTCATTTAAAACCTTCAAACGGAAATAGATTGGGCGTGCGTTCCACCAGTGAAATGTTCTAAATTCATGCAGATAGAAACAGAATATTTAAAGGAACATGGTGCCAAAACTTTGGTTTGAAGGAATTTAAGGAGAACTGCATACTAAAAATATATCTTTCTCCTCTAAGGAAACGCAACATGAACAAGCTAAGTTATCTTCGTATATAGCAGCACCTTACCCCAGCAGCTGTGCTGAATGTGAAAATAAGCTTTCACAGTCAGACATAGCAAAATTATGCATGGAATGCATGAATGAAAAATATTGCTGGAAATGAAAATAGGATTTTAGTCTTACCTGTTAAATCCTTTTCACTTAGTCCATACAGGTTACTGGTAACTCTGGGAGGCGTCAGTCCCCTTTAAGTAGGCAGGAACATTCTCTAAATGTATGCAGGGGGGTGGAGCCTCCCTTCCCTCTCAGGCTGCAGTCCATCTAGCCTGCTTCAGAATTGTTTGAGAACTAACCAGACTAGATAGTAGAAGGAAAGAAGACTCCTGTGAGCATGCCCCGAAGGACTCCCACGTATTGCCACAGGAGAGCCAAGCATGGTCCCTTGACAGGGTGGGAGACCAGTAACCTTTATGGACTAAGTGAAAAGGATTTAACAGGTAAGACTAAAATCCTATTTTCACTGTCGTCCAATACAGGTTACTGGTAACTCTGGGATGTCCAACCATTGAGTTTCCCTGAGGTGGGAAGGAGGCAAGGACCAGGCGCAAGGCCCCCCAAAGTCACCAGGACCTCCATGAACCAACCGGCCAGAGATCCCAACTAAACAGAGGTGTCAACGGACACCAACTAGGGGCAAAAACAGACCCCAAGAACTGTTACACAACACACTGAACCAGAGCCAACAGGGCTCAACAGTAAGGAAGCACTGAGAACCTCAGAAAAGAAAGATCCTAGACAGGCAAAACTGCCTCCAGGACCTTGCTCCCAAAGCTGGCATCAGCCGAGGTCAGCACATCCACACGGTAGCACTTCGAAAAGGTGTGCACAGAAGACCAAGTGGCCGCCCGGCACAACTGATAGGCAGACGCTTGATTCTTGTAGGCCCAAGAGGCCCCAATTGACCTGGTAGAATGGGCCGTAACCCGAAAGGGAACATGCGTATCCCTCAATTCGTAAGCTTTACGAATAGAAGACTTAATCCAAGATGCAAAAGGTACCCTGGATGCCGGTCTCCCTGCCCTAGGACCCTCAGGAATGAAGAACAGGGCGTCAGACTTCCTAATAGACTCAGTGCGATGAACATAAAACTTGAGACAACACACAACATCCAACAAGTGGAGATCCCTCTCCTTGACAGAGGAAGGGTTAGGGCAGAAAGAGGGCACCATGATCTCCTGATTGATGTGGAACTCGGAGACCACATTAGGCAAGGACTCCTTAGAGGTGCGAAGCACAGCCTTATCCTTGTGAAACACCAGAGAAGGTGGTTACAGGACAGAGCTTGTAACTCCACCACCCGGCGAACTGACACAATAGCCAGAAGAAAGGCCATCTTCCACGACAAAAGATGCAAAGGAATAGTAGCCAAGGACTCAAAGGAGGACGCTGGAGAACCCCCAAACCAGATTAAGGTCCCACTGAGGAGCCGGACTCTGAAAGGCAGGGCGCACATGAGCAACACCCTGGAAGAAACCTCTGACGTCAGGAAGATAGCAATGCGTTACTGGAAAACGACAAAGCGCCGAAGTAAGAACTCTAAGAGAACTCAGACTGAGTCCCTTGTCAACACCGTCCAACCAAAAGAACAGGACAGTGGGAAGATCAAAGTCATGAAACAGATCTCTGTCAGCACACCAAGACACAAATATTGGCCAGACACTGTGATAGATCTTGGAAGAAACAGGCTTACGGCACTAAGCATAGTAGAAACCACAGCAGAAGAAAACCCTTTCTTCCATAAAATCGAGGATTCAACATACAGGCCATCAAATTGAGCCAAAGAACATCGTCTTCCACAGATAACCCTGTAGAAGAAAAGCTGGACGAGAGGGGATCCGAAACGGCTCCACCACAGAGGGTCATAAACTCCGGATACCAGGGTTGACGATGTCAATCCGGAACAATCAGAATCACCGTACAATGAACCAATTACAATTTCCGTAATGCCCATATTAACATACAGAGAGAGAGGAGGAAAAATGGCCAGAGAGAATGTCCAGGAATGGACATTGCATCAGCAGCAGAGTTAGAGTGTCGCTCCACAGAGAGCAAAACGGCGGAACCTTCCTGTTGTGTCCCATCGCTATCAGATCCACTGGGGCATTCCCCATCTCAGAACCAGGAGTTGAAACACCTCCGGATGTAGTTCCCACTCTCCGCTGTCGACTGTGTGACGACTGTGGAAGTCTGCCATGACGTTGTCTACGCCTGGAATGAGCACTGCGGAAAGGACAGGAACATGAACCTCTGCCCAGGACAGAATGGCCTTGACCTCTAAACAAGCGGCGAGACTTCTTGTCCCGCCCTGTCTGTTGATGTAAGCCACTGCCGTGGCGGAGTCGGACTCCACTCAGACTGGACCGTCCTCCAGTTGAGACTCCCAATGATGGAAAGAAGGGACTCCTCCATGGACCACTTCCCCATAGCGCTAAAGCGACCCAGAACAGCTCCCCAGCCCAGGAGGCTGGCATCCGTTGTGACCTCGGTCCAGTAGGGAATCCGGAAGGATCTTCCTTGTAGGAGATTGGAAAGGCCAAACCACCACTCCAAGCTCAACTCGACATGAGGAGGGAGTGATCGATAGCTTCTGATGATCGGTCGGTCCCTGCATGTCCGTATCACAAATCCTTGAAGTTCCCTGGTGTGTACCATGGCAAATGGAACCGCCTCTATCGTGGAGATGAACTACCCCACCAGAGAAGACAACTTTGGAACCAGTATCCGATTGCGGGATAGGATCATTGAGACCCTTTGAGCAATTTGATGGTTACCTCGTCTGGTAGAAAAATCATGCACCTCTGAGTATCGAACAGAAGACCAGGTGCCGAGACGGAACAAGGTCAGAGTTGACCAAGTTCGCAATCCAGCCGTGATGTGTAAGGAATTGGATGCAGGTCTGGACCTGCTGATGAAGAAGGTCCGCAGATGATGCTTGCAAAAGGAAAGTCGTCCATGTACGAAGTCACTCTGATGCCGTCCCAATGGAGGACGGCTATCAAGGCCCCCCAGCACCCGTTGGAACACCTGGGGGGGCTGTGGTCAGACCAATGGTAAAGCTGAAACTGAAAATGACCTCTGGCGCAGGCAAACCTCAGATACTGCCTGCTCTCTAGATGGATTGGGATGTGCAATACGCATCCTGAAGGTCCAAAGAAGCAAGAAACTCCCCCGGAGACATGGCAGCGAATACTGTGAGCAGAGACTTCCGACGATAGTGAGACTTCACTACAAAGGAATTAAGATCTTTCAGATCCAAAATAGAGATTTTTTTTGGTCACCTTAAAGAGGCTTGAATAGAATCCTGAACCCCTGTCCTCAGGGGGTACCTGTTCCAGGACATCCTTGTCCAGAAGAGCCCAAATAGCGTCTTCGAACAGACGGCTTCACTCGACTTGAGGAGAACGAGAAAGATAAAGATGAAAAGGTGGGAGAGAAAAGAAAGGGATCTTATATCCCTCAGACACCACCAGAAAAGCCCATGGGTCCGACACTGAATCATCCCACGGTGTTGGTGAGTCATGCCGAAGCAGTCACGAAGTCATGGGCTTGTATGCGGCCTTGGGCTGCAATTGGTGCATGGGCTTGAAGGAGGAACGCGGAGCAGATGGAATCGCCTGGTTCGTCGTACGTGTCTCAGAGTGAAAGGAACGAAAGGACCGGTTACGCGTAAACGGCAACTTTTTTTTTTTTTTTTTTTTTTTTTTTTTAAGACCAAGGATAGAAGAGTACTCTAACTCCCGAGGCCTTGCTGATTAGTTCCTTAAGTTTGGATCCAAACAAGGAAGTACCTTCAAAAGGCAAAGAAAGAAAAACTTTACTGGAAGCAGTGACAGCAGACCAAATCTTAAGCCAAAGCGCACGCCTAACCACCACAGAAGTAGTGGAGGCCCTTGCCATCATGCGGATGGCATCAAAGGCAGCAGCAGAAACATAGTGTTGATCCACAGAGATAATAGCAAGGAGACGCGATCTCTCCGAAGTAGGCGCATCCTGACGGACCGCCATAGTGAGTTGCTCAGTCCAGACTGCAACAGCCCGGATAACCCATGCAACAGCAAAGGCTGGACGCATAGCAGAGCCAATAGAAGTGAAAATGGACTTGAGGGGAACCTCAAGTTACTTGTCAGTCCAATCTTGCAGCGCAGAAGCATCAGAAACATGTAAGACAGTACATTTAGGCAGTCTAGATATGGGTGCGTCCATCTTAGGGGGATGAACCCATTTAGTCATTTCTGTTTCAGAAAAGGGGAAAAGTTTAGCAAACTTTCTAGACACTGAAGAGGACTTGTCCTGAGTAGTCCATGCGTTAGAACCAAACAATCAAGAGTTGGGTTAGGAGGAAAATGAGTAAGGGGCTTTGAAGGCACCTGAAAAACATCAGAGGGAACCCCCTGAACCGATGGAATGTTGAGAGTGGACAATACAGCCCTGATCAGGCCCTCAGTAGAGGTTTCAGGATCAGCTTCAAATGGGTCCCCTAAGAGACCTGGAAGATTCCAAAAGAGCACCAACCTCAACATTCGAATCTAGCAACAATTCTTCCTCAGAAGAATCTGACATCAGGTGCTCCCTGCGGTTGAGGCAGGGAGGATCTGATAATAGAGGGGGGTCTGCCATAATTGAAGTGCCCCCTGTATCTGGGATGTAAAGAACTGTAAAGTGGACCTAAGGTCTCCAGTTGCAGCCTTAAACTCTTGCACCCAAGCTGGCTCAATAGCATGGCTGGAAGGCCCTGGGTTGCTGCCAGGAACTTCAGAACCTGCTGGGCAGAAATGACCAGAGAACACTCTACGTAGCCCTGTGTGACAGGAAGAGCAATGCACAATGGGGGATACTGATACCCCATCTTCCTTAGTCTTAGGTCTAGCCCCTAGCTCCAGCGGTACAGACTTTCTCACATTGTCAAAATAACCAACTGTACAATGAATCACCCAGTTGTAGTGTGTAAGATTGATATTTCACCCCAGAAACGCTAAATATAGACTGTTCTGGCAGGCGAAGGGTCAATCTCCAGAGGAGAAAAGGATTGTCCAAACGCTGTGTAGGATACTCATTGAGAAAAGTGCCCAAAATGGCTGCCGCGACAGGAGCCAATCAGAAATTAGGTGCGAATCAAGCGCTCATGGGAAATGTAGTTTTTCCCAAAAAGTACCCCGAAACAGTGCCCGAAGCCCCCCAGCACACTTGAACTATAAACCGGATGATAGAGCAAGGGTAGACAATTAAAATGAGCCCTCTCTGAATTTGCTGTGTGAAGCGGTTACAGAGATACATCCCAAACAGTGTTAACCCATAGAAAGTAAATGGAGCAATGGCGTCTATGCGGTAAAGCGCGCCTTAAAGGCGCAGTACACAATTTTAATAAAAGTTAAACTACAAGTTAAAAACATGAAACACATGCAGGGAACATGTATGCATGTAGAGAAAACACTGATCCAGTAAGAAAAGTGCCAGAAAACCCCATTAAACATGTCAAACCAGCAGAGGAAGGGTTAAGTTACCACAGAAACCTGCTCCAAATACCCACAGACATACACATATACACCCAATGAGTGCCGGAGTGCGCAATGAGAACTCCCAAATACAAGCCCAATTAAGGGACACTGTGGGACAAGTGGACCTTCAGCACTCAACGGGTGGCTCACCTTTCTGCAGATCTTCTGTCTTCAGGTTACCATGTAGTAAGAATTACCTCAGAGGGTAATCCATGGGGAAACACTTGTAACCAAGATATTCCCCCTTCAGGGCTTAAGGTCCACCAAAAGGCCCTGGACACTGAGCTAGCCACTTTGGAGAAGGCATTTGTCAGTAAAGGTAACCCGCCTAATGGTGGTATTCCATATTTGACAGAAAAATAAAAAAGAAACTAAAACTGACGAGATGTTCTCCACCTGGTGTGTTCACACACACAGGAACAAACAATTCTGGAGCAGGCTAGAAGGACTGCAGCCTGAGAGGAAAGGAAGGCTCCACCCCCCGCATACATTTAGAGAATGTTCCTGCCTACTTCAAGGGGACTGACGCCTCCCAGAGTTACCAGTAACCTGTATTGGACGACAGTGAAATACCATCTCAATTCAAGGTATTTCAGGGGTGGATGAAAACATATAGGCAGGAAACTTCAATCACGCAGGAGTTAGCCTGAAAAAGACAGAGGACTTTAGATCCTGGGAAAGGTCCACTGCAATATATCTCATGAAGAAGAGGATGATGGTAGTTCGATGGAGGTAGAATCACCAGTGTCTTCTACAGAAAAAAGACAGGGGACAGGGGCTTGTAACCTGAATAGACTGCAGGGATTGATAAAGACTATGAGAAAAACATTTGGCATGACAGAAGCTCATTAACCCTTAACAACCAGGGGTCGGGGGGAAATGACTTTCCCTTAAGAACCTTTTTGATCATTGTTGGTGCGCCGGCACACATGACCAGTGACGTGTACTGAATTGCTGAACGGGGGTCTGAGAGAGAAAGCTCTGGTCATGGAGTGGTCAATTTCAGATGTAGGAGCGCTGTAAGCACAAAGTACATGACGTGCCAGGACTGTCACTGGTCCTTAAGGGAAAAAACGTTGACAGTTCTGACAGATAACCTGTCATTAAAGGGTTAAAGATCTGGATATTCTAGACACAGCTTTCATGGGACATAAGAAACAATCCATAGTATTTCCAATACATCATTCCAAAAGTGATTTAATTAAAACAGAATGGAGTCAGGGGAATAAGAGAACTTCATTATCCAAAAGGTTCCTAAAAATTTAAAGATTTTCAATTTCCAATCCCAATGGGGGCAAACTGGGACCTTTCCTTTCAGCTTGGCAATTGACACAACTGGACAGAACGGTCAAGCAAGTGGTAGAGATGGGGTATCCGTTGGGGTTCAGGGAGAGCCTGAAAATCGGAAGAATCAAAACATCTGCTGTCACTAAGAATTGATTTCAGCAGAATAGCTATGAAGAAAGCCATGCAGAACCTTTTAGTCAACAGGGTTATAGAGAAGGTCCCAAAGGACCAGGGAGGCTGTGGGCTCTATTATATTATACTAGTTGAAGAGCCCGTTACACGGGCCACAGTGCCACTGCCAGCCGGTCGCGGGGCAGTCTCTACTTCACATGACTGCAGCATGCGCAGCAGTCTCTACTGTGCGTGACTGCGCTGTTACACACGTTTTAGCAAATTATTATATAGTATTTGCAGTACCAAAACCTATGGGGGAAGTTGGGCTGGTACTACATTTAAAGGACTTGAACAACTTAATAAAGTAGAAAAAATTCAAGGCGGAAATTATAAGATCAGTTATTAGAGCGGTCCAACCAAATTTTTTCTTAACTATAATATATCTAAAGGACATGTACAATAATACACTGATACATTTTAGAAAATGCTGGGAAATTTGACATCAGCAACTGATATTGTGCCCTGGGTAAAGTTCCATTTGAAGAAAACATAGAACATCTTTTGTAAACCTGGAAGAGGAGTATTATCATTTACTACCAGAAAATCTCCATGCTTCCTTCAAACAGGAGAGAATTGACATTGTGGCTAACAGAGGGGAATGTTTCACAAGGGAAACTCCTGGAGGAATCCCAGTGGAGCATTATGACAACAGATGCCAGTCAAGATGGGGAGGAATCTTGGAAGAAAAGATGATATAGAGACTCTGGACAGTGAGAGAATCATCACTAAATATAAACATTTTAGAAATGAAGGCAATCTAGAAATTCCTAAATCATTTCCCAAAACTTTTGAAAGGAAATGAAGTATTAGGATAGAGAGTTTAAAGACAATAATGTCCATAAACAAAAAGTGAGGCACAAGGAGCTACAGATTAAACATACAAGCCTGCTGGATTCTGGAATGGGCTGAAAACAACTTGCTAGCCCTGTAATCATCTCACATATCAGGGGTTCTCAACAGATAAGCAGATGTCATGAGCAGAAGAAATCTGGACCCAGGAGAATTGGCCCTAAAAGAAAAGGATTCTCAAAAGCATAATTTCATATTTGGGGTATCCAACAAAAGACCCGATGGAACAACAAAAATTACAAAATGTCAGCTCTTCTTTAACAAGTGGAAGGAAGACAGCTCCAGAACAGGATGCATTCAGGGTAAAATGGAACTTGCCTTTAGCTTACATCTTTCCTCCAGTTCAGATTCTTCGGCATGTGGTGAAGAAAATAAAGACAAAGAAAACATAATACTCATAGCCCCAAAAAGGCAGAGAAGAATCTGGTTTGCAGATCTAGCAAATATGTCTATTCAGCCTCCAATACTCCATGCGCTGGTAAGGAATCTATTGAGCCAAGGGCCAGTTCTCCGTCACAATCAAGCTTTCCTCACATTAGTGGCTTGGTAGCTGAAAGACAGTCTTGTAGACTTAAGACTAGAGGGCTTTCAGAAGCAGTATGTGATACAATCATTAAAGGAAGGAAGAAGTCCTCTTCAAAAGTTTACTAGTGTGTGATCCAGAAAAGATATCTCCATTTCTCTTATTCTAGATTTTCTTCAGGAAGTTTTCCAGAAAGGCCTCAAACAATCTTCAATAAAGGTACAATAAGTATTTGCCTTATCAGCAATTTTGTCCACACCATTTGCTGGTAATGATTCAGGAAAATGATTTGTCAAGGCTAAATCTAAAGTTAAGCCTATTATAAGGGAAATTGTACCTACATGGGATTTAAACCTAGTCCTTCATCACCTATCATTTTATTAGGATTAGGATTTTGAGCCTATTAAGTCTATACCCTTGAAAAATCTCATAATGAAGGTTGTTTTCTTGATGACAATAACATCAGCAAGAAGAGTTAGTGAACTACAGGCTCTTCGTCATATTTGACAATACATCAAAATAAAGTGGTACTGGAGTAAATCTATCATTCAGAAATAAGGCCATATCACAATACCACCTTAATCAAGAAATAATTTTGCCACCTTTTTGCCCAGAACCAATGAATGGCAGAGAGAGACAGTATCATAATTTAGACCTGGTCAGATGCATGTTGGCTTATCTGGATAGAACCAAAGAGTACTGTGAGTCTAAAGCATTGTTTATACACTTCTTTGGAAAATATTAACCCCTTAAGGATCATTGATGTGGCAGGACCGTCACGCTGGTCCGGCACTTAAGGACCAGTGACGGTCCTGGCACGTCACGTACTTTTACTCACCACACTCCTACAGGAGCGCGGTGAGTAATACCGGGGACTGAAGTTGATCGCTCCAAGACCGGAGCAATCTCTTTCAGTCCCCCGTTCGGCGTGCCGCCCCACGTGATCAGTCACGTGGGACGGCACGTCGAAGGTTCCTATGTGGTCCTTAAGGGACAGCACACCCCGGGACCGCTGGTCCTTAAGGGGTTAAGGAACTGTGGCTTCAAAAACCTCCATTGTAAGATGGATCAGTGATTGCATCATTAAGGCTTACAAATGAAATAAGGCTTTTTGTGTTCTTTTGGATCAACAGCAGCAAACAAGAATAGGAAAAGGGTTTAACTTGATGAAAGCAAGTCTTATCCTATATTATAATTCGCTAACCAAGTTTGTCAGAAGCCGTCATGCGCAGTAGAGATGGCTTCGCGCGCTGCAGTCATGCACAGCACAGACTGCCAGCGCCGCGGCTGATACAGTGCGGGCCGATCCGAATTCAGACCGGAGTCTGGTGCGCAGAGAGGACTACGATCTGAATTCGGAGCACCCCGCGGCACAGGCAGTCTCTACTGTGCATGACAGCACCACACCGTTGCTGGGTGGCACTGTGGCCCATGTACACGGGCTCTTCAACTATTTTCAACATAAACTACTATGTAACTCAGAAAATAGAGATCAACTCATCAAAGCTAAAGGACACTTTACTAAAGCCATCTCTGCATCTTGGGCACAGAAGGCCTCTGCTACTCCAGAGAAGATATGTAAAGTCACAACATGGACTTCTCAGTCCACATTCATCAAATATTATAAATTAGATGCTCTTGCATCAGCAGTGGCAACGTTTGGAAGAAAAGTGCTTCAAGCAGAATGGGTAGGATTATTATTTTCTATAAAGTTTAGTCCCGTCTTTATATATAGTACTGCTTCAAAAGTCCCGTTGTTTATTTCCTGCCATGGTTGGAACAAAGAAGAAAAGGTGAAATTGACTTACCGATATTTATTTTTCCTCTGCGTTCCTCAACTGAACACCATCAGATTAACAATGGAATTTTTTCTTGTGCTACGAGCCTTTTGCTTGTTTTATAGGTGGGACAAAAGTATAACTGCATTATATTGGCAAGAGGGAACGCGTTTCGCTGGGTCTTACATTAAACATTTTTATGTTTTTATATTAATAAACGTTTAAACTTATTATGCGTTGGGGCATTGGTGCTGACTGCAGGATTTTAGAATGAACCGGTCGATGTGGAAAGACTGCACTGCATTTCTGGTTACATAAATCAGTATATGCGATTATCTCCAGAGGCAGAACAAAGCCTCATTGTCCAGTTAGTACAATCATTGAAGCGGGATATTTCCATTTGTTCTAGGATACTACACTTAGAAGTGTTTTGCGCTCTCTTATTTTTGTATTTCTCTATTCAGGTCACGATAGTGAGGAAAGTACTAACTTCACAACTGTGTAAGCTGCAACATCTCGAGATCTTATGACTCCTGATATAGACCACACCAAAACGTTACATACCTGGAAGTAGTTCGGTATAGCGCATCAGTGAGTGGTGTTTGTGGGCCCCACAGCATCCTCCAGGGGTAGGGCAGTAATCTTCGCCAAGCATGAGATAGGGAGGTCAACGGCAGGTGGAGAAACCCAATGCGGCAAAGCCTCAGCCATAACTTAGCAAAGCATTTGTTAAGAAAAAGTCTCGTTAGGAATTTTCTACTCATCCATAAGGAATTGGTCAAGAGTGTTACTGGATGGAAATACAAGTGAAGTCTTTCTATGGCTCTGGAAAATATCCGCAGAGGGAGATCCCCCATCTGATGAGCACCTCAGCCGAGGGGATCAAATCAGCCTCATATTCTTCATAATCTTCTGAGGCAAATTCATCCTCAGAGGATACCCTAATTACCTTAGTATGTCCCTTGAATATAGGGTCAACCCATTTAAAGGTGGGCATAGGTTTCCAAGCATGTAGAACCCCCTGAACTGAGGAAGGGATTTGTGCCTCTGAAGAGAGTAGTGTCTTAACCCATGCAGGCTCTTGTTAATTTATATAGGGGATAGGTTATGTAGTAATGGTCACAGCACATGAGGGGCATAGAGACCCCAAATATTCCCTTGGTAGCCCTGTATGGCACGAGGAACATAGAATGAGGGAGGAGAGGGAAGCCCTTTAATTTTTTGCCTTGGATTTCTCCATATGCCCCTTTGTGTTGACATGTCTCTGAGAAAATGTTCAAAGTCTAGTAAAAACTAGATAAATATCCTCAGAATAAAGATAACCACCTAATCACCCAGAAATGCACTTATCTGGTATACGAACAGTTCATCTGAAGCAGGGCATGGAGAATCAACCTCTGCGTAGAATATGCAAGAGGGATGTAAAATGGCAACCAGAAAGTGACAGCCAAAAGGAAGATAGCTTACAAAACTGGCATTCTGGATACTGTAGTCTTCTTCATTGCCCGTTACCTAGCAATGCATACAACTCCAGCTGCGAGATGCAGCATTTCCCAGCGACACAGAAAGGGGACCAGATGATAGGGCATGAGGAGACAAGAAGATAGAGCCTCTCTCACTGTTGTAGCCCAAACAGTTGCAGAGATATGTCCCAGTGAAGCTTTCCCCATAGAAGTCAATGGTGCAAAGATGGCCGCAGGAGCGCTCTGTATCTTAAAGGAGGCACCGCTGCACTAAAATCGATCTACACACTAAAAGTTTGCAAACAACTCAAAACCCCCAGGGAACATCTGGGGAAGTATATAAATGAAGATTCAAGTAGTGGGAGAACGAAAATAGTCACCAAAGCACTCAATACATCCAAAATCAAAAATAGGCATAGTAAGGGTTAACTATATAAAATAATAGTTCTATAGCAGCCATCCTTACTCCAAAGTTCCCTATAGATTAATAAAGTGACCCATAAAGAGTGCTAGAGCACAACCATGCTCACATACATCAGTCTTTGTAGGAAGAGGAAACACAAACTGGGACAGAAAGTGAACCCAGGCACCCAAAGGGTCACTTACCAATCTTCTGCCTTGAGGTTACCACCATAGGAGAGGCCAGAATCTCCAGAGACTCAGCCATGAGGAAAGACTTGTCATAAAGCCACTCTCCACAGGGCAAAGGGTCCACAAAACATCTGTGAATAGGGCAATCCAAATCCAGGGAAGCCCAGTGATGGTAACCTGCCTAATGGGGGACTATACAGCCCCATAGCTAATAAGAAAAACATCAGCAAAAGTAAGAGGATGGCCTTTGTGCTCCTATTGCTTAGGAGGACACATGAATTCTGGGAGTAGGAGGGGTTTGAGCTGGAGTAGGGAGTCTCCACCCCAAAGACCCTGTCTTTTGTGATGTGCCCTGCCCTCCAGGAGGAGAGACTCAACTCCATGGTACATGTGTTCCATATTGGACATAAGAGAAAACAACTTTGGAGATGTGTAATGAGTTTTGCAAACCACCTGTATGTGCTTTTGTCTATCATGAAGTGTGAAAAACATGTTTCATGTTCATTAGGTGTATTAGGACATGCCTAGTGGCAAGAATTTTTCTGGGAAGTTTAGTACATTGACTGCTGTCATATCCATTATTTTAATCCTCTCCCACCATCTTCATACAATGGGGTTTTGGGACTGCACTAGTGCTATATTAGTCTTTTCTGGTTATATCCCTCTCTATCTACTGTCCCACCTATCTTCTTCTACTCTTCAACTAGTAGCCCTACCTGTCCACTACTGTTCCCATTTACCATGGAGTCCCTTTCTACTGTTAAGAGATCCACTAACCTTTAGAGATTAGTAATATCCATATATACATTCTTGATGTTTGTCATCTATGCCCCATCAGTGAGCTTCTCTTTAGTCCATATGGAACTCAGATACCATGGGGTTGTGACAAGAAGAAAAGACTCTGCAGCCCAGTGAGGCAAGACCACAGCAAAGGTCCTTTTCTCTGGGTGGGAGACCTGTGTTCCATATGGACTAAAGAGAAAAGGATTTCACAGGAAATAAGACTAAAATCCTAATTTCTTTTATCTCCTTTATCGAACACAGGTACCATGGGGATATACCAACACTAAGTTCCCAGAGGTGGGGAAAAAGGTGATTTAAATTTAATAACAAAAACAAACAGCACTGTCCTAGCAGGTCAGAAATGGACCTGCATTCAGCCTGCCTCCAGCACCAGCACTGAAGGGGTTAATACCCCCAACTATTGCCTGATTTCATTTAGTTATGTGTCTGCTCTCTGCTTCTCTCTCCCTTGACTGTGTGTCAAACACACTGACTTTTTTATTCAAAATGCCGGTACATGTGATCGCTCCTGGAGCGATCATGTGATCCGTCAGAGCAGACAAAGACTGAAGTTGAGCGCTCTGGGGTCCGGAGCCCTCAGTTTCATCCTGAAAAAAATTATAGAAATGTGCATGGAGGCTCGCTCCTATCATTTAACCCAAGACGTGCCAGGACCGTCATGGGTCCTTATGGGAAGTGCACCCATGACGGTCCTGGAACGTCATGGGTCGTTAAGGTGTTAACCTCTTCCATGTTAGAGATGTTTCTATGGAGTTGCTTTGTTATGTGTTGGAGACCTCACTTGTATTCAAAGTGTTAACCCTTTAAGTGCCAGAGGTGTATGCAACGCATTGCAAAGCAATGTGTTGCGTACCCCTCTGGCACTCTAAGGGTTAAAAGCACAATTTAAATCAATAATTTATACTTTTTATTTGTTCCCCACGGTGCATTTGGTTTGCCCCAGAATTTGCACCATTTTTCAGTACTCATTTGGCCCTTACAGAATACACTATCACAATTTCCTGAATATTTCCTTTAAGACAAACGTCAGTATTACAAAGAGAAAAACAAACTGAACATCCAAAACAGAATAGTTTAATATAAATGTAAAGAAAACCAAAAGAGAAAATCATACAGTATGTTCTCAGCACAGATCCATTAAGGGGCGAGTCAGGAAGATGTAAAGTTTCCCCTCAATAACTCTTCAGGTGCTAGAAAACATACCCTCCCCGGGCCTTCTGTATTAAGACAAAGTGAAGCAATTCTGGAGCTCACAAACTATACCATAGGGGAATGATAAGCAGTCCTAGTGATTGAAATAGGGCTTATAATCCCTTGAATGCTAAAAGTCTCCATTGCTCTGATGCTTTGAAGACCTCTTTAGCATTCAAGATGTTAAAAGCCCCATTTAACCTTTTGAGTGCTAAAGGGGATCCAATACATTGCTGAGCAATGTGTTGGATACCCCTCTAGCATTGAAAGGGCTAATTCACTTGGAATAGTTTCTCCCTCCTCCCCCACCCCCAACGCAGGGTAGAAAGTTTGATCCAGAATTGCTTGTCTTTTGTTTTCTGCATAAGGTGCTATGTTCCCACCTTGTAAAACTCATAGATAACATTAAAATGTCTAAAAATTCCATACAGAATGTTAGTTTCTTTGAGGTCTGAATATTCAATAGCGTGCGAGTTGTCTCCACATGTGGAAAGGAAGTTGTATACATCGATTGAATATGTAGGAGAACGTGTAAAAGAAAACAGTATGGCCCTGGTGGGAGGAGGGCAAAAGCCATACCCTGGCTGGGGCCAGGCCACTGAGGAATGCTTAATTTCAGGTGTAGAATGAGGAGACATACATCTCCAACATAAGAGGCTAGCATGAGGTTATGGAAACCTGTGTCTCGCCTGCGGACTACAAATTCTGTCATCCCAAGTTAGTGGTCCTCAACCAGGGTTCTGTGGAGAAGAGGTACTCGGGTGCCTTGGACCTCATCTCTTCATGAAGTTCCCCTCCAGGGCAGCTGCTGTACGTTGGATCCCATGAATGTTGCGCTTGACTCTGTCCTCTACTGAAGAGGTGGCTGCACTTTCCAATTTCATGTGGCTGTAAGAGAGAGGGGAGACAAAGGGAAATTGTGAACCACTGCTAAGGACAAGAGAGAATGGCTAGACCAGAGGGTGGCCAAACAGCAGCCACTCTCCATAGACTACAGCTCACATCATCCATGGGCATTTGAGGCCAACAGAAGTTAGACAACAGAAAAGCTGCAAGTTTTTCACCCCTGGGTTATAATTTGTGTGTGAGAGGGAAGCCACAGAATAGTTCTGAAGAAGCCAAAAAGGTAAGAGGCAGGTAGATACATGGAGAATGGAAGGAACAGAGAAAAAGCTAGACCGGAAATTAGAGATGCACCGATACCACTTTTTTAAGACCGAGTACGAGTACCGATACTTTTTTCAAGTACTCGCCGATACCAATTATATGCTTTAGGTACTTGGAAAACTGGCAAATGACCTCAAAAAAAGTATTGGTGAGTACTTGGGAAAAAAAAAAAAATTATATATATATATATATATATATATATATATATATATATACACACACACACACACACACACACACACACACACACACACACACACACACACACACACACACACACACACACACACACACACACACACACACACACACACACACACCCCCCCCCCCCCCTCTTGACTGGCCCCTTTTGCCTCTTTCTCCCCCTCTTGATTTCCACCTTTTACTTCATTCTCCCCCTCTTGAGCTCCCTCCTTTTGCCTTGGCTTTTTCTCTCCCTTTTGATCCCCCTTTGTCCCCCCTCCTTGACTCTTGATCCCACTCTTTTGCCTCTCTTGCTCTCTCCTGATCCCCCTTCCTTTTTGCCTGTTCTTAGTCCCCTGATCCCCTGTCTCCTGATCTTTACTCATTTTGCCTTTTTTTTTTTTTTCCCTTTTCCTCCCTCTTGGCACCCCTCTCTGCCTCTTTCGCCACCCGCTCAAATGTCCCATCTAGCCTCCCTTACCCTCCTCTGCCGGGTGCTCACTGTTGTCTCGCGAGCCCCGGCAGAGGTCAGCGTCGGAGCGTTGCCATGGTAACCCGCGGCAACGCTCAGATGCTGCAGGAGGGAGAGAGGAAACCGGGAAGCATTGTGAGCAGCTCCCTGGGCTCCCTCACTGCAGCACCGACCCTGACACAGGGTATCGGTGCTGGCATCGGCCGCATTTGCGCGAGTACAAGTACTCGCGCAAATGCTGGTATTGGCACCGATACCAGTATCGGTATCGGTGCAACCCTACCGGAAATTAAACATGGATTGAGTGCAGAGCTGCATGGATGTGGAATTCACAGCTTATAGCCATCTCTGCTGCGACTGTTTAGGATAAGTCATTCTTCTCCTTACTGTATGAACTTGCTTTCCTTCTTCTGCTTCTCCTTCTCTCGCTCTCTTTCCTCCTCCTGTTTGTACCTGCGCACATTACTTTCCCTTTCTACCTCCCTCTGCTGGGCATCTTCCATCATCTCCAACCTCCGACGTTCCAGCTCGTCAGCAGAGAGTTTCCTAGAGAGATGGAAACATCATGACTGAGGGGACGCAGGTAAAATGAGTTAGTGAAGCAATGTTTGGATACTTCTCTAGAATCCAAGGGGTCAAGTCAGATTTAAATAAACTGGTAATTGCAGAAATTTCATTTCATACCTATGCTGTAGCTGCTGTGCTCCATAATTGCACCTCTTTAGCTTGATGAACCACAATCTGCTAGCTGCCTCCTCCAGCATGGCACAATAACAACAGACAGAAGGGAGACTTATATTCCTATAATGTACACTGAATGCTTCAGGCACATGGGATCCTTACTTAACAAGAGTTTGCAATCTAAATTTTGGTACCTTTAAACACAGTGATTTGTAGCTCTAGTCCTCAAGGCACATCAACGGGTCATGTTTTCAAGATATCCCCTAGTCAAGCACAGATGGGTCACATTGACTGAGCCACTAATTAATCACCTGTGATTAAAGGGACACTAATGTCCCATAAAAAAAAAATCTTCTAATTTTGTAGAGGTTAAAGTAATAAACTACGTGCCACAAATCCCATCTCTCAAACTGCTATGGTTTGAGAGATATATGCATTGAAAGCCCCCCCTTCTCCTGGCGTCAGCAGGGGATCCTGGTGTGGGGACCGTCCGGTGGCTCTGCAGCAAAGCCGAAACCGCATTATTTCAAAAGAATTATTCACTGGAAAGGTCCTCAAAGTGTGTCTGGTTTGTAAGCACACGTTGTAGATCATTCCAATAAAGTAATTCTTTTGAAATAACGAGATTTTGGCTCGGCTGAAGAGCCTCCTCGAGTCGTATGACTTGAATCTCCAGCTGTCAGCTTTCCAGCTGACATCAGGAGAAGGGGAGGGAGGGGGAACTTTGAATGTCTATATCTTGCAAACCATAGTGGTCTGAGAGATAGGATTTGTGGCACGTAGTTTATTTTTCAACCCCTACAAAACTAGAAAAATGTTTTTATGGGACATTACAGTCCCTTTAAAGGGACAGTAATACTTCATTTTATCTTAATTTTATTTTGTAGGCATTAAAAAAACATGAAGAACGATATAAGTCTTATCTCTCAAACCTTTATGGTTTATGAGATATTCACAAGCAAAGTTTCCCCTCCCTCCCCTTTTACCTAGTGTAAACCATCTCTTCTCAGATGTGGAATGCAGTCCATAGACCAGACAGATAACAGCAGGGGACAATCTTCTTCCTATGAGAACAATGAGAGCCCTGCCCCCCTTGACAAGTTTTTCAGGTTTTTCCCTTATCTTAATTGAAGATTGTCCCTCTCTGCAGTCTATCTGGGCACCTCCCTTCTGCTCTGGCTGAACAGTGTTACATCAGTAAAAGGGGCGGGAGGGGGATACTTTATCATTGAATTACTCTTGAATTACAACTCTAACAGAATTGAAATAACACTCTCCAAAGTCCAAATACTATGATGATTAATTGGAACTGCTTTTATTATGAAACATTACTATACCTTTAAGCAGGAATAACCTAAAATCCTGCACTGCTGAGTTGATGAGTCATGTTGAGAAACACTGCTTTAGCACTAAATAAACAAGCAACTTGCCTAATGTAAACATAAGCTGACACACAAATGTATACATTTAGGAATAAGGGACTCAATTTGTTAATAGGAGGACTTACGTAGATGGAGGACCTAATACAGCAGTCACATTTTATTGAAAGTTGATTGTAATTACTGAGCTCCATTTTGGTCTACCTTTGGTTCACACTTCCTCATCATAGTCAAGAGACACCATCGGTATGAATGAGAAATCCCAAAGAGAGAGGCTAGACCAATGTTTTCTTTACACCAGATCCAAGCATTTCTCTCTTTTATCCAATGTGGACTACAGGAACCATGGGGTAAAGTATCCTCTGTCCAAGTAGGGCACGACGCTTACCTTAAAAGGCTATCTGGAGGTGGAGTCTCCTTCCCTGCTCCACTTTATCCCCACCAATCCACCTCCATTTTAACCCTCCGAGTGCCAAAGATGTAACCAATGTATTGCATTCTAATGTACTGAATATCTCTCTGGCACTCAAAGGGTTAAAAGTGATCCCAACACAGATGCAGCAGGGCAAAGATTCTCTCCGTTAGCTGCCTTTTTTGCCTTTTCTGTAGAATGGGGCTGTGTAATCGCCCTCTAGACAGGCTCCTATATCTCTAGCCTCCTCGTTGCTGAACCAGAGTGCAGTCTATTACAGGACCTTGGTTTGCTAGAGGTTGGCTTACACTAAAAGTCTTTCACCCCTCATTCCTGCTTGGCTTGCCTGAGCAGGACATATTTATGCATATAACAGCCTGAAGTCTTAAGAGGATTTCGGTGTCTCCAGTATTCAGGTAAAAGGTGGCATTGTGTTAGCTGCAGAAAAAGCAGGCAACTGGTAGAATAAAAGTGATACCTTTAATGGCTAACTAAATGGCTCTAGGATGAAAGCTTTCAAGATGCCTTCTGTCTCTTCTTCAGGCATATCCAGAATGAAAGCTGAATATAAAATACATTACATTTAAATTCCACTGGAAGAGATTTCCTTATCACCATTGTTTTGTTTAAATCAGGGCTGTCCAATCTCAGTCCTCAAGGGCCACCAACAGGTCAGGATGTAAGGATTTCCCTGATTAAGCACAGGTGGGTCAGTCACAATGAATGATCCACTGATTAACTCACCTGTGCTTAATCAGGGAAATCCTTACATCCTGGCCTGTTGGTGGCCCTTGAGGACTGAGATTGGACAGCCTTGCTCTAAATCATTCCCAAGGCTCCAGTAGAGGCATCTCTTTGAATAACTAAGTGGTAAAATAATTATTTCCCTTTTAGTGTGTAGGGAGTTTGTGAATGCAGCCAAATATGGCTAAATCTGTGTAATGTATGGGTTAATCTTCTTTGCACCAGAGAGGTGTGCAACCTGTCTCTTGCAATGAATTTTAAACCCCACTGACTCCCAAAGGGCCCAAAATATGTTTATGGTGTGTAATAATGTGACAAGTTCCTCGTCACTGTTCAGGCCACAGTTCAGTGTGTTAAACCTGGTCATCAATTTTTATTTCAAGGCCTTTCTGTCTCTCTGTCTTAAAAAAATCCATCAGTACAGTCACCCTGAGATCTTTATTGCTGTGGACACTTTTGCAAAAATGTTGACCCACTGGGGTGTCGCTCTTGTTGTTCACACCGGACCTATGAGAATGCATCAGTTTTCTTAAGGTGTGACCTGTCTCACCTACATATAATCCTGTGTTGGGACATTTCACATTATGAGGCTAACAACATTAGGACAATTTGCCCTAGATGCTGTATTTTCGTTGGGAATGTGGTATGTGTGTTCACAGGTTTCACATGTCTTTTGTAACCAGAGAAAAATAGGATTTTAGTCTTACCTGTTAAATCCTTTTCACTTAGTCCATACAGGTTACTGGTACAGTGGGAGGCGATCCGCCCCTTTAAGTAGGCAGGAACATTTCTCTAAATGTATGCAGGGGGTGGAGCCTCCCCTCCCTCTTAAGCTGCCCTCAGCCAGAACAAGCCAGAATGATTTGAGACACGGATACTGACCAGAGATAAGAAGGAAAAGGAAGACTCCTGTGAGCATGCCCCAAAGGTCTCCCACTGAATGCCACAGGAGAGCCAAGCATGGTCCCTTGACAGGGTGGGAGACCAGTAACCTGTATGGACTAAGTGAAAAGGATTTAACAGGTAAGACTAAAATCCTATTTTCACTGTCGTCCAATACAGGTTACTGGTACAGTGGGATGTACAAACATTGAGCTTTCCCAGAGGCGGGAAGAAGGCAAGGACCAATCGCAAGGCCCCAAAGTCACTAGAACTCCTATGAACCAATTAATCATAGAGCCCAACAACAGAAGTGTCAACGGACACCAACCAGGGGTAAAAACGAACCCCCTGAACTATCACAGCACACTGAACTAGAGCCAACAGGGCTCAACAGTAAGGAAGCACTGAGAACCACAGAAGAAGAAAATCCTATACAGGCAAGACTGCCTCCAGGACCTTTCTCCCAAAACTGGCATCAGCCGAGGCCAGAACATCCGCACGATAGTGCTTCGAGAATGTGTGCACAGAAGACCAAGTGGCCGCCCGGCACAGTTGATCAGCAGACACCTGATTTTTATAGGCTCAAGAGGCCCCAATTGATCTGGTGGAATGAGCAGTAACCCTAAAGGGAACGTGCTTATTCCGCAACTTGTAGGCTTCACGAATGGTAGATTTTATCCAAGATGCAATAGTCACCTTGGATGCCGGTCTCCCTGCCCTATGCCCCTCAGGAATGACAAACAGAGCCTCAGACTTCCTGATAGACTCAGTGGGATGAACATAAAACTTGAGACAACGCACCACATCCAACAAATGAAGATCCCTCTCCTTGTCAGAGGAAGGGTTAGGGCAGAAAGAGGGCACCACAATCTCCTGATTGATGTGAAATTTGGAGACAACCTTGGGTAAAAACTCCTTGGAAGTGCGGAGTACAGCCTTATCCTTGTGGAATACCAGGTAGGGAGGTTTACAAGACAGAGCTTGTAAGTCCGCTACCCGGCGAACTGATACAATAGCCAAGAGAAAGGCCATTTTCCAGACGTAAAGGAATGGAAGCCAAGGATTCAAATGGGGGTCTCTGAAGAACCCCCAGCACTAAATTGAGGTCCCACTGGGGAGCTGGACTCTTGAAAGCAGGCCGAACATGAGCCACACCTTGGAAGAAAACTTTAACATCAGGAAGGATGGCAATGCGTTCCTGGAAAAAGACAGACAGAGCAGAAGTCTGAACCTTGATAGAACTCAGGCTGAGTCCCTTCTCAACACCATCCTGCAAAAAGGCCAGGACCGTGGGAAGATGGAAATCAAGCGATAGATCCTTATCAGCACACCATGAAACAAAAGTTGACCATATGCAATGATAGATCTTGGAGGACACAGGCTTGCGAGCCCTAAGCATCGTAGACACCACAGAAGAGGAAAACCCTTTCTTCTTCAAAATTGAGGATTCAACCTCCAAGCCCTCAAATGGAGATGCTGAACATCCTCCTTCCACAGATAGCCTTGAAGAATCAGATCTGGACGGGCAGGGAGCGGGAAGGGATCCGCCACTGACATGGTCAGCAGGTCCGGATACCAGGACTGACGAGGCCAATTCGGAGTGATTAGGATGACAGGACAACTCTCCATCTTCAGCTTCTGGATGACTCTGATCAACAGAGGGAGAGGAGGGAAGATGTATGCTAGGGAGAACTCCCAAGGGATTGACAAAGCGTCCACTGCTAGAGCAAGAGGGTCCCCTCCACCGAAAGCAAAACACTGGCACCTTCCTGTTGTGTCTGGTAGCCATCAGATCCATAACAGGTACCCCCCACATCTGGGTTAGAAGGTGAAACACCTCTGGATGAAGCGCCCACTCTCCGCTGTCGACTGTGTGACGACTGAGAAAGTCTGCCATGACGTTGTCTACGCCTGGAATGTGTACCGCTGAAATGACGGGAACATGTACTTCCGCCCAAGATAAGATGGCCTTGACTTCTAACCAAGCGGTGAGACTTCTTGTGCTGCCTTGTCTGTTGATGTAGGCCACTGCGGTGGCGTTGTCGGACTCCACTCTGACTGGACAACCCTCCAGCTGAGATTCCCAGTGTCTCAGGGCAAGAAAGATGGCCCGAAGTTCCAGAACATTGATGGAGAGGAGAGATTCTTCCAGTCCCCATTTCCCCTGAGCACTGAAACGACCCAACACTGCCCCCCAACCCCGGAGGCTGGCATCCGTCGTGACTGTGGTCCAATAGGGAACCTGAAATGACCTCCCTTTCAGGAGATGAGACAGGTCCAACCACCATTCCAAGCTCAGCTCGACATGAGGAGGTAGAGAGACTGACAGATGCAGATGATCTGGATGATTCTTGCACGTCTGGATCACAAATCTCTGAAGCTCCCTGGTGTGTGCCATGGCAAATGGTACTGCCTCTATTGTGGAAATGAATTTCCCCACCAGAGAAGTCAACTTCGGCACTGGAACCCTCTCGAGCTCCAGGATCTTGGATACACGGAGAGCAATCTGATGAGCCACTTCTTCCGGTAAAAACACCATGCACTGCTGAGTGTCGAACAGGAGACCCACGAAAAGGATCTGTTGAGATGGGATCAAGTCTGACTTGTCCAGATTCACGATCCACCCATGGCGATTGAGTGTCTGGATGCACGTCTGAACCTGCTCGTGAAGGATCTCCGCAGATGAAGCTTTCAGGAGCAGATCGTCCATGTAGGGAGTCACTCTGACACCATCTCGATGAAGCACAGCTATCAAAGCTCCCAAGACTCTCTGAAAAACCTGAGGAGCTGAAGTCAGTCCAAAGGGAAGAGCTGAAAACAAAGTGGCCTCTGTGACAGGCAAACCTGAGATACCGCCTGCTTTCTGGATGAATAGGGATGTATAGATATGCATCCTGAAGGTCCAGGGAGGCAAGGAACTCCCCTGGAGACATTGCGGCTATCACAGTACGCAGTGATTCTTGACGATAGTGGGAACTCACAACAAAGGAATTGAGATCCTTGAGGTCCAGAATAGGACGGGCGCCCCCGTCCTTTTTGGCCACAATGAACAGGTTGGAATAAAATCCTGAACCTGTGTCCTCTGAAGGAACCAAACCCAGGACTTCTTTGTCCAAAAGATCCTGAATAGCGTCGAACAGACGTCTTTTTGTAGGCTCCTGAGAAGAACGAGTAACATGGAACCAAAAGGGAGGAAGGGAAGAGAAAGGGATCCTGTATCCCTCTGATACCACCTGAATAACCCAAGTGTCCGCCACTGATTCCTCCCAAACCCGGCGAAAGATGTGGAGACGTCCACCTACAGCCGGATGCGGACCCGGGTTCGGTGAGTCATGCCGAAGCAGTCTTGGAGGTCTTGGCCTTAGGGGCAACTTTGGGCTTCCAGGACTGTTTGGGCTTGGAGGAGGAGCGCGCAGAGGACAGACCCGCCTGGGACGCAGAGCGTGTCTCAGTTTGGAAGGAACAAAAGGACCGATTGCGTTTGGCTGGAAACTTCTTTTTGAAGACTGATGGTAGAAGAGTACTTTTACCGCCAGTAGCCTCACTAATCATCTCCTTAAGTTCAGATCCAAACAGTGAAGTCCCTTGGAAGGGTAAAGAAAGCAAAGCTTTCTTAGAAGCGGTGTCAGCAGACCAAATTTTCAGCCAAAGAGCACGTCTAGCCACCACAGAGGAAGTGGAGGCCCTCGTCATCATGCGCACAGCATCAAAAGCAGCGTCAGAAACATAATTTTGAGCTTCGGATATATTAGCAAGAAGCTGTAACTGCTCAAAGGTGCATCCTGGCGAACCGCCTCAGTAAGCTGTTCAGTCCAGACCGCAATGGCCCGGTTAACCCACGCCACTGCAAAGGTTGGACGCATGGCGGTGCCAATAGAGGCAAAAATAGACTTAAAACAAGTTTCTAACTTTTTATCTGTCCAATCTTGTAGGGCAGAAGCATCACAGACAGCCAAGGCAGTAGATTTAGACAACCTAGAAACTGGAGCATCCACTTTAGGAGGATGAACCCATTTAGCCAGTTCAGTCTCAGGAAAAGGGTAACGTTTAGCAAACTTTTTCGATACAGAAGAGGATTTATCAGGATTTCTCCACGCATCAGAGACTAAACGTGCAAGAGTAGGATTAGTAGGAAAACATATAACAGCCTTAGAAGGTTTCTGAAAAACATCCGTTGGATCATGAGTAGTTACCTGACTCAAGGGAAGGTTGAGGGTGGTTAGCACAGCCCTGATCAAACCCTCAGCAGAGAGTTCAGGGTCACATTCAAAAGGGTCACCAATGGACCTGGTAGACTCAATAACAGTGCCCTCCTCAACATCAGAATCCTGTAATAGTTCTTCCTCAGAAGAATCAGACATATCAGGAGCACCCTGTGGCTTGGGCAAGGTGGTCCTGACAGTGGAGGGGGTATGCCAAACCTGAAGAGCCCCCTGAACCTGAGAGGGAAAGAGCTGAAGAGTGGATCTGAGATCCCTAGTGGCAGCCTTGAACTCTTTCACCCATGTTGTCTCAATGGCGTGACTGGAAAGCCCTGGGTTGCTGTCATGGCCTTCCGCACATTTTGGGCATAAATGACCAGAAAATTCTCTAGGCAGCCCAGAGTGACAAGAGGAGCAAAACGCAATGGGGGAAACTGACACCCCAGCCTCCTTAGTCTTGGGTCTAGCCCCTGACTCCAGTGGAGTAGACATGCTCACAGCGTCAGATATACTCCACTGACAAGAATCACCCAATTGAAGTGTGAAAGATTAAATATTCACCACAGAAATGCTTAAAATTAAACTTATCTGGCAAGCGAAGGGTTAATCTGCAGAGGGGAGAGAGAAGGCTCGGTCCCTGCTTAGTATACTCGCTGAGAAGAACTCACAAAATGGCTGCCGCGATGGGAGCCAATCAGAAAACGGGCGCGAAACAAGCGCTCATGGGAAACGTAGTTTTTCTCAGAAGTACCCCAAAACAGTGCCCGAAGCCCCCCAATACCTCTGACACACCGAATCATGCAACCGGATGATAGAGCAAGGGAAGACCAACAAAATGAGCCCACTCTGCAGTCGCTGTGTCAAGCGGTTCCAGAGATATGTCCCACACTGTGTAAACCCATAGAGAGTAAAGGAGCAATGGTGTCTATGCGGGAAAAGCGCACTTAAAGACGCGGAAAATTAACTTTTAATAAAGTTACCCTGACAGGAAAAAGTTACCAAACACATATAAAACATGAGAAAACCATACCCCAATGAGGAAAACAGCAGGGAAAAGGTTAAAACCCCCATAAACTGCTCCAAAACCCAGAGAATACACACAGGCATTGTATATACAGTGCAAATAAAGAAAAACACCCAATGAGTGCTGGAGTGCATAATGAGAACTCCCAAGTACAAGCCCAATGAAGGGACACTGTGGGACAAGTGGACCTTCAGCACTCAAAGGGTGGCTCACCTTTCTGCAGGACTTCTGTCTTCAGGTAACCATGTGAAAAGGGAATTAACCAAAGGAAAATCCCCACCAGGGAAGCTACTTGACTCAAGTTGTTCCCTCTTCAGGGCATAAGGTCCACCAGAAAATCCCCGGAAGCTGCACTAGCCACTTTGGAGAGGGCAATTGTCAGCCATGGTCACCCGCCTAATGGTGGTATTCCATATTTGAAGAAAACAATAAAAAAACTAAAGTTGATTGAGAGATGTTCTCCACCTGGTGTACACAGCACACAGGAACAAATCATTCTTACTTGTTCTGGCTGAGGGCAGCTTAAGAGGGAGGGGAGGCTCCACCCCCTGCATACATTTAGAGAAATGTTCCTGCCTACTTAAAGGGGCGGATCGCCTCCCACTGTACCAGTAACCTGTATTGGACGACAGTGAAAGTACAATTTTCTGCTGCATTCTTAAAGGAGCTGTTTACCACCAGTGAGTATGTTCCTCTCTATCTGACTAGCAGCCACAATCTCATTGTCTATGGTAAAATCCCTAGATATGCACCTTGCTCTTCCATTCCTCTCCCCCTGGTCCCTGGAGAGGATTTATTTCTAGACTTTGCTAAATTGTACTTATTTTTAGCAAATCTTTGTTATGGGTCTTTGGTGCCTTTAAGAAACAGACATGCACAGTGGCAATGCTGGATGGGGAACAGAGAGCAGCAATAATTGGCCAGATATGCTCTTGGATTCTCTTCTTCGTGTGATTTTTGTGATTCTGGTACCTCTATACATTCTGCCTTCACAGTTGCTTGGTTGTCTAGGCTATGATTCTCTTGGGGGGATACATGTTTTAAATGCTGTCCGTGCCAACTTACCCAGAGATAATATGGTTTTCTGAGCTTCTTGAGAATAATGCATTTTTTTCTCAAGCTGTTTGTGGTTCCTCTGGGCTTAATGGTAAGGCCTTAGGACTCAGTAGCTGTGTGTCATAAAACGTGGTTGGTAGACCATCCTTCCAAGGTTTCTCACCTGTTAGCGGGCAAGCAGCTGTTGGGCCAAGACTTTGAGAATATTATTAGCCATGGGGATGGGGGTAAAAGTACACTATTTTCTCAGGTTAGGTTGTGTAAGTTGTGTTTTTTTCCTGTTACTTGGCTGGTGTGTAGGCATCCATGAACACCAGAGTTGGGTCTACTCCAGTTCGTCTTCTTTAGAGTGGACCTGTGTTTTGAAGGCTTTTCTCCCTCCCTGAAATCTTGGTGCATAGATTTAGTATTACCCCATTGCTCCTGTGTTCCATATTGGAGGAAAGAGAAAAGATGATTTTTGTGTAGTTACCAATATAGACCAATAAAGTCTATGTGGAACTCAGGACTTCCCTCTCGGAGGAAAAAAAAGAAAAAGATTTTTGAGTTCTGTGATTCCCTTTCTTGACTCACGTCTGTTTTTTTCTGTCTTATTCACTGAAACTGAACTGTATTGGTGGGGGTAAACTGGAGCAGGGAGGAAGTCTCCACCCCCAAAGGTCTGTAATAACAGAAGAGGGAAGGACAAGAACAGGGCGCCCCTGTGTGCATCAATCTTCAAATAAATTGACCACCACCAGACCCTTTAGGTGTGCACTCATAAGTGACTTGTGTCAGATATGGCATCCGCCAAACCTCACTCCAAAGGCAACTGGGAATTTTCACTGCACCCAGATGCAGTTTCTTTAGACAGGCTGCTCTCTCTTACATGCTCTCCCCAAAGCTGCAACAACATACAATAGCACAACCATATGAAAAAAGAAATAAAGCACCACAATAGTGTAATAATGTATACACCTGGATATCAGTATAAATAAAAATGTACTCCCATTGTTTAGTGGTCAGAAGGTTGATACCAATATATCGGACATATGAGCTAACAGAGAAATTCACCCCATCTCTATTCGGGTTGATCTTAGAGAAATCTTCTGAAAAGACAGGCAGAGGCTTGTGGTTAATATGACTAATATGAGCATTATAGCCTTGTTTTAGTCATATTAAAGATTTGTTTTATTTTGAACCACAAGCCTCCGTCTGTTCTTTCAGAATATTTCTCCATGATCAACCTGAACGGAAACAGGGTGAATTTCTCGGTTAGATCATATATCAGATATTTTGGTATCAACCTTGTGACCACTAAACAATGCAAGTACATTTGTTATTTATATGAATATCCAAGTGTATACATTATTACAGTATTATGACGCTTTCTCTTTATTTCATATGGTTCTTCTACCACCCCCAAAGAACCTTTTAAGGAAAGTGTCCTGCCATCCCGGTCGGAGAATACTTTACCCCATGGTTCCTCTATTCCAAGAGAAAATGATTTATTGGTAAGTACACAGAAATCCTCTTTTCCTTGTTTTTGATTGGATGTCAAAGCTCCATCTTCCACACCGTCTCTCAATTTACCATACCCTGCAGATCGTAACTCAGGACCTTATGTTAAAATGGTAAAGTGCCATTACAGGCATAAAATATTTTGCTATTGTTGAAAGTAAATTTGTATTGACTTTATCATGTCATATTAGTATTAGAGATTATTCATGTTCTTAAAAGTGTCTGTGCACATTTCTAATATCCAATAATTTCCCTTCACTAGATTCTTACTTGGTATAGCCAGATGGCCGTTGCCTTTTGTACTTCTCCTCCTTCTTGGGGGACGGACTCCTAGGTCTCCAACGGTGTGCCCCATCAGTCTTGGTTCTGCTCCTGATGGACAACAGAGAAAAGAAAAATGACTTCTTCAGTACTCATCTGTGTGATACCTGTTAAAGGTTCAGGGATTAAGGACATTTGGCCAGGTAAAATTTAAAGGGATAGTAATGTTTCACAAAAATAGCAGCTCCAATTAATCTTCAAAGTATTTGAGCCATAGAGAGTGTTATTTCAATACTGTCAGAGTTGTAGTTCAAGAGTAATTGAATTATAAAGTATCCCCCTCCTGCCCCTTTTACCTATTGTAAGCTACCTTCACTCAGATATGGAATCGGGTCTTAACAGCAAGGGACAATCTTCTTACTGTGAGAACAATGAAAACCCTGCCCCCCCAACACCTTTCTGTTCTGAGGTGAGCAATATTACATCAGTAAAAGGGGTGGGAGGGGGATACATTATCATTCAATTACTCTTGAACTACAAATCTGACAGTATTGAAATAACACTATCCATGGCCCAAATACTATGAAGATTAATTGGAGCGGCTTTTATTTTTGAAACAATACTATCCCCTTAAAAACTGCTTCCAATGCTATTTCCCATATGCTCCATCTTTCTTTCTCTGCCCTTCGCCTTAACCCTCCCTCCCACCTTAACTACACTGGTGTATTACAGTAAGCATCTTTTGCTAGTACCGATTTCTTCATTACCGCTGGAATGATTTTCAGTTTCTGTTCAGATGCCTGGGAACTTGTTCTCCATAATGATAACGGTTTAATGTTATCTCAAATGCCTGCATTATTTCCGGGATATACTTTTTGTATGTGGTTATTACCCAATAAAGCTTTTTTGAATAGGAAAAAAAATTGTGATGTTTGTGATGAGGAGAAGGATTTTGATATAGTGATTAGAGTTCCTTGTACATTAAAGGGATAGTAATGTTTCATAATAAAAGCAGCTCTAATTAATCATCATAGTATTTGGGCCTTGGAAAGTGTTATTTCAATTCTGTCAGAGTTGTAGTTCAAGAGTAATTGAATGATAAAGTATCCCCTTCCTGCCCCTTTTACTAATATAACTGCTCAGCTCAGAGCAGCAGGGAGGTGCCCAGGTAGAGGGACAATCTTCAATTAAGATAAGGGAAAACGCTGAAAAACCTGTCAAGGGGGGCAGGGTTTTCATTGTTCTCACAGTAAGAAGATTGTCCCTTGTGTATCTATCTAGTCAAGCAACCAGATTCCACATATGAGGTGAGAAGTGTTACACTAGGTAAAAGTGGCGGGAGAGGGATAATTTATCATTCAATTACTCTTGAACTACAACTCTGACAGTATTAATCCCATTGGATTAAATGGGTCTTACAACCCATTGAATACTGGGTCTCCAATGCAACGCACAGGAGATCTCTAGGATAAAAGGGTTCAATAGCACCATGTAAATCAGTGAGAAGTTTCATTTGTCCCCTACTGTGCAGATGGTTTGCTCCAGATTTGCTTCTCTTATTCTGTGTGCATAATGCCTATAGTGCTGGAAATCAGCTCATCCGCTGCAACTGCTCTGTGGCCCCCCCCCCCCCCCCCCCCAGAATGGCTGTCTCATTGAACACAGTCTGCTCACAGGGCCACTCAATCCAGAACGAGTATTTTCCCCAGAAGATACACTTCCCCTAATCCAGTTGCTGACACCACCTCTCATTCATTCTACTGAACCAGTGAGAAACAGACTAACAATTAGATTTGAAGCAATTGTATCTCAGCCCATTCAGGCCTCCTAGTTTTCTGGAGAGCCCCCACCCATGGGAGTAATCAGCTCATTCTTTATTACAATGCCACGCAGGCAAGATATGGACTTTACTGCTACTAAAACATATTAGTTTCCATAAGGGTGGAAGAAATTGATCATAAAGAATAATTGTGTCAAATATTTTCAAGATGGAACCTACCGTTGAGGGAAGGATTTGGAAAGATGAAAGGGCTAAGTTTCTCTGACATATTTACAGTTAAAACAATGTAATCTAACCTGTTATAGACCAGATGTGCAACATATTGCTTCACCATACATCCTCTGGTCCTAAAAAGATTGCTGAAGGTCTTTGTGAACATGCAACAAATTGAGATTGGTGCTGTGACACATACATTTGCTGTGACATCTGTTGGGAACCACTGACTGAGGCAGTTGATTGATGCATGTAATGGAAAATCTGACCCTGAGATCACAGTGGTAAGCAATCTTTAGTTCTCCAACTGTTGCAGGACTACAACTTCCATCTTCCTCAGTTGGTTAATGGCTTTAATAAAGGAACAGCTTCTATCTAGTCACTGGTTTCTTTATTTAATGTCTCTATCAAGTTAGGGACATCAATTTCCCAGGCACTCCTCCTTTCCTGCTGTATTTAACACATTTGATCTCCAACATACCCAACCAGCAGCGGACTAGTTTGGGACGATGGGAGTTGTAGTCCCCAACAGCAGTATGTGCAACAATTGACTACCACTATAGTAGAGAGCAACCTCCTGGCAATAAAAGTGATCACAAATGGAAACTGCTTTCCCCATCCTGATGAAAAGCAACATATGTTAAACGAGAAGTGCACTCGAAGGATTTAACCAAGTTTTGCCCCTCTGGCACACAAAGGGGTTAACATTTCTCCAGACCTATACAGGATTATAATATGGTAAGTGCCTTGCTCCTAAATGTTTCTACTGAGAAAATTCTAGTGAAGACAGCATTTTTTTCAAGAATATGATTTACCTCCTGTTTAAAGGGATAGTAATACTTAAAATGTAAAAAAAAAAAAAATATGTTGTAGGGTTTATCCCCCTGAGTAAAACAAGAGTACTCCCACTGCTGAAAGGTGTTTCATTCAAAAGTTATTAATTTTCAAATTTGAAATTTTTTTAGGTGCAATATCACAGTGGCCTGAAATTGTACAGTGGCACTGTTGCTACACCATCCTATGGAGATTTATGGTCCCGGGACCAGAGCTGTCCATAGGATTGTGTAGCAACAGCGCCACTGTACAATTTCAGGCCACTGTGATATTGCACCTAAAAAAATTCAACTTTGAAAATTAATAACTTTTGAATGAAACACCTTTCAGCAGTGGGAGTACTCTTGTTTTACTCAGGGGGATAAACCCTACAACATTTTTTTTTTTTACATTTTAAGTATTACTATACCTTTAAAGGGTTAGTAATGCTCGAAATAAAGTTTGTTCTATATGGTAGATTTTTAAAAAGTAAAGTATTTGAAGAAAGTCCTATCTCACAAACCTCAGCAGGACATTCCAGTCCTGGGACCAGCCAGCAGCTCTTCAGCAGAGCTGCAATAGCGATAATGGAAAATAATTACTTAATTGGAACGGTCTACAAAGTGTGCATGCAAGCCAGGCACACTTTGTAGACCGTTCCAATAAAGTAATTCTTTTGCAATATCACTATTTCGGCTCTGCTGAAGAGCTGCTGGCTGGTCCCAAAGAGTGCAACATCCTGTACTGTCACTAGATCTCCATGATTGATGCTGCATGCATTCTAACATATGAGGTAATGTAGTGAGATAACTATAGAGGTTTAATTAGCACAAGACAATAGTAAACAAGTGCAACTGAAGCAAGAATACAAACAGTCTAACGCATATTTGCATGGTTATGAAGCATAGAGACAAAGGGAAAACACAAACAAACATTATTTAAACCACTGCGTGTCAGAACAGTGCCCAGTGCAATGGCCTCCCCCTTGCCCTGAAATTAAGACTCTGTATAGAACTTCTTGAATGCCAGATTTTACCCATTCTGCTGGCATGCAAATAGTTAAAATGTAAGAAGAAAGAAAAAAAAAAGGGATGTTTCCCTTTTAACTCCTTGAAAGTTACTAACCATTTAAGTGCCAGAGTGGTAAGCAATCCTCAAAGGGTTAACATCTCAAATGCATTGGCTGGCAATGCACTGCAGAAGTCTCTGGCATACGAGGGGTAACTGTCATTTTCCAAACAAGAGAAGTTTCTGGTATTTAGATACTCACCCCATGCTGTCTCGGAGGGGGCTACGTGAGCGGGCCCTTAATTTACTCCTCTCTGCATGGTCTTCCCTTCTGTTGCCCTGACTTTGATCTCTGATCTATGGATAATACAAAATGATTTATAGAAGCAGACCCTCACAAATATACACTGATAACAAGTCCCCTTTCAATTCACCTTGATTTTAAAAAAATGGAGTTAATAAAAAGTCAACAGGTTCAAATAGTTGTTGTTTGAGCTGCTGATACTACATAAGTAACCTACAGTCCATGGTTTATTAATACTCTGAGTACCAGTGTAGGCACCCCTCTAGCATTCAAAGGGAAAAATCACAGTCCTTAGAAATTCCTGAGAGTGCACGTTTTAAAAGAGTAGTAATGATTTATTAAAGGGATAGTAATGAATCATAATAAAAGCAGCTCTAATTAATCATACTATCTGGACTTTGGAGAGTGTTATTTCAATTCTGTCAGAGTTGTAGTTCAAGAGTAATTAAATGACAAAGTATCCCCCTCCCGCCCCTTTTACTGATGTAACACTGCTCAGCCAGAGTAGAAGGGAGGTGCCCAGGTAGACTGCAGAGAAGGACAATCTTCAATTAAGATAAGGGAAAAACCTGAAAAACTTGTCAAGGGGGGCAGGGATTTCATTGCTCTCATAGGAAGAAGATTGTCCCCTTCTGTTATCTGTCTGGTCTATGGACTGCATTCCACATCTGAGAAGAGATGGCTTACACTAGGTAAAAGGGGCAGGAGGGGAAACTTCGCTTGTGAATATCTCTCAAACCATAAAGGTTTGAGCGATAAGACATATTGTTCTTCGTATTTTTTTAATGCCTACAAAATAAAATAAAGATACAATGAAGTATTACTTTCCCTTTAAGAGGATATTATGTATTTTTCTGCTAAGTAATCCAATAGCTATTACCAGGAGGAGTTGGTTATATTTCTGTATTTGGAGTACTACTGTGAGGGAACAAAAGCTCTCCAATCAGGTTTGAGCTTTAATACATTTTAAATGAAGTATCAGCCAGAGGTTGGAACCCTTCAGCTATGACCCAAAAAAGCACAGGATATAAAGAGGTCTCTGCCCGAGCAAAGGTATGTTATCAAAGGACACTTCATTTGTATTTGCTTACCTTTTTGTAGTCAGGGATAGCCTTAAAACGTACACTATTAGAGGTACATGAGTTCAGTTGTTATGAAACACTGTTATTAGCTGTCTTCTCCCATTATCCCCCAATAAGCTATAAGCATGACCATTCCCTCATATTTTAGGTATTGCTTCTGTAATACACACCTGTAGACCATAGCCTGGTATCTTGTGCCGAGATGGAGGGGAAGGAGAATGTGAATGTTTCTTATGAGACCTGGGGGGATATAAGGTGATTGAAGTTATTCATCTCTGAAGACTGGGTCGGTATATCTCATGTAAAGTATGTTGTAAGCCCATCACAGAGCTGTGTTCTTGTACCAGGCATGTCCAATCCATGCCTGTATTTCTCTTTCTATTCTTACTACTATAAACTCTCCAGTCTGTCATGGGCCTCTAATCTCTTTGAACCCTGCCTCACCTATCTCTTCCCCATGCCTTCCATCACCGCATTTCTGATGCAGGTTTTTTATTTCTCTCTTCTTAATTGTCCCTTCTCTCCATAGTGAGCCTCCCAATATCTTATATCTGCCTGAAATTTTCTATCCCCAACTACCAATTCCTCATACTACCTCCTGCTTGCCTGAACGCCTCTCCTGTCCCTCAAATTAGCACCTGTTATAGATCTTGTCCTATTCCTCCAAATGTCTCCTTTCTGTGTCATATCTTCTCCTGTTCCTCCAGCCATCTAGGTCTTTGCTAGCCATCATATTCCACCACCTACTTTTCTACCATCTCTTTTTTTTAACTTCCACAGCCTCCTTAATGCTCAATCTCTTCTGTTTGTTTCATTACCTTCACCCAGTCAAAGCTCCATCTCTATTTCCGTCACCTGTAGCAGTCTCGCATACTGGTCACAACCACCTAATCGTCAGAGCTCTCCAATCCCTCCCAAAGTCTTCCTTCAGTCCATGTTCTCACTACCTTTCTTCTAACATATTTTTCCTACTAGGGGTTGCCACATATTCCTCCTATCAGCTGTTTCCTCCTATAAACCTTCTGCCCAAACATTCCTGGCAGCTTTCTCCCATTCTCTCTGCTTGATGTACTCCTATCTGCCTGATCAGTCCCTGTGTTCCTTCCTCCTCCCTTTGTTTGCCTGATCATATCTTCAGTTCCCTCCACCTCCTTCAGTCAGCCTAAACTTCTCCTCCTATCACCTGCTCTGTTCCAACTTCCCCTATACATACTACTACTTATTATGTCCCAGCTTTTCTATCAGTATATCTGACCACAACATTTCTGTCTCAGTTCCAATAACTTTTTCTCAAGAAATTTCTGATTTATTACTCCCAGGTCTCACCTTGCTGCCTCTTACCTACTCCTGCCTCTATCCTCCTCTTCACTGCTGTCCTCCTCACTGCTGGAGCTTGCTTTTCTCTCCTTTCGCCTCTTCTTTTTCTCCTTCTTTTTCTTCTTGCTCTTCTTATCCAAGCTAACCTGGAGCTGTGTTTGCAAGAGAAGATACCTGTTAGTCTGAGGGTACCTACCCTCTTTAACACATTGAGGACCAGAGAAATATGCAACACATTGCATTTCATTGTGTTGCATTTGCCTCTCCTCAGGGGGTTAACAACATAAATATATTGCAGAATTTCATTTTCTTTATTGTCCAGGAGGATAAAAGTAGGGACCATGAGGTAACACAGTAAATCAGGTCGAATAAAGACACAAGTCCATCAAGTTCAACCTTTGCCTCACAACCCAGAGACATGAAAATTATATAGCTTTCCTGCTGCCAAATAAGTTCATCTTTATCAGACCTTCCTGTTTCACCTTCTAATACACCGTATAACCCTGTATGTTCCCTTTTGAAAGAAATGTATCTAATCTTCTCTTAAATGTATCCATTGTATCTGCCATAACCACCTCCTTGAGCAAGGAATTCTAATTTAACACCTTCCTCTGCTGTCGTCTAAACCTCCTTTTCCCTAATCTCAAGGGTTGTCCCCTGTTTATTTGATTAGGCCTTGGAATGAATAGCTCACCAGAAAGAACCTTGTACTGACCTCTCATATACTTGTACTTTGTGATAAGATCTCCTCTTAGTCGTCTTTCTCTCTAGAGTAAATGAACAAAGTTTATCTAGTTGTTCCTCATACGTCAAGTCCTCCATTCCCCTAATTAATTGTGTTGCTCATCGCTGTTCTCTCTCCAGTTCTACAATATCCTTCTTCAGAACTGGTGCCCAAAACTGCACTGCATATTCAAGGTGAGGTCTCACCAATGATTTGTACAATGGCAAAATTATGTTGTCCACTCTTGCTTCAATACCCCTTTTTATGCAAGACAGGACTTTGTCTGCTTTTGCCACTTATTTGACACTGGTCACGGTTTTACATGTTTGTAGTTTACAGGGATTCCCAGGTCTCTCTAGCAACTAGTCCCCTAAAATGATTCCATTAAGTTCATAAGTTGTATTGGGATTTTTTCTTCCCAAATGCATGACTTTACACTTCCCCACATTAAATTTCATATTCCATTTGGTTGCCCAATCTGCCATTTTATGTAAATCCCTCTGCAGAGAAAAAAAAATACCCTGTTCTGAATTAATGACCCTGCATAATTTAGTGTCTTCTGCAAATATTGATATTTTGCTTTCTATATCTATTTCCAGGTCATTTATAAAAATGTTAAAACACAGTGGCCCATGTACTGAATCATGAGTTACTCCACTCTCAACTTTAACTGTATTGGAGAATTGTCCATTTAAAACCAGTGTTCCCTATCCTTCAACCAGTTTTCTATCCAACTGCAAAGGTTATCCCCTAATCCTAATTGCCTTATTTTATACCCCAGCCTTCTGACGGAGTGTATCAAATGCTTTTGCAGAATCTAGATATACTACATCAACTGCCTTCCCATTATCTAGGTTGCTACTTCTTCGTAGAAGATGAAAAGATTAGTTTAGCATGATCTATTCCTCATAAAACCACGTTGATTCCAGCTAATAATCTTACTTTTTGCAGTGTAATCCTGAATATATTCCCTTATTATCCCTCCTAGTAGTTTTACTACTACAGAGGTCAAACTCACAGGTCTGTAATTCCCGGGTTCTGTTTTAGTTCCCTCCTTAAATAGAGGCACTACATTGGCTCTAAACCAATCTTGTGGCACAGAGCCTGTGGTGAGAGAATATTGAAAGAGTAAAAAGAGGGGTCTTCCTAACACTGCACTGAGTTCCTGAAGAACCCTTGGATGTATACTGTCAGTACCCGGTGCTTTGTAGGTCTTAATTTTGTTCAGTCTTCCCATGGCCTTTTCTTGTGTTAGCCCAATATCTGATAATTGTATTGTTTTATTTGTTACTTGATGAGGCTCTTCTACCATTCCTTGTATATACTGGTGCAAAGAAAGTGTTTAGAACATCCTTATCCGCTCTAATCAACTCACTCATCTCATCTTTGAAAGGTCCAATGCACTCCAGCTTAAGTTTTTTGCCATTTATATATTTGAAAATTGTTTTTTGATTAGTCTTACTCTCCCTTGCAATTCTAGTTTCATTATCTATTTTTTGCTAACCTAACTGCCTATTTGCAATCTTTGTTAAACTCTCTGTATTTTAAGAAATAATGTTCTGTTCCTCCTTTCAGAAGGCAGGGTATTTCCTAGTTTTAAATGTGATGTAGGATAAAACAAGGGCAAATTTGACTGGAATTTTATTCATTTATTTATTATGTGTGGATGGAAATTAAGAAAGGACCATCAAGGGTCTGTGGTCTTCCTACTACGTTGTAATAGCTCAGCTTGACAGATAGACTATCTATCCCTACAGGATAAGAGATGATAAAGAAAACTGAGCCAATGAAACCTGTATCCTGTTTTAAGAAAAAAAAATGTATGGATATGAATGCATTTCTCACTATGTACTATGCTCTATAACATGGGGTTTCACCAGTATTCCTTATTGTAAGACATATGGAGGTGGACAACATATGAGAGTGATAGATATAAGGAGCGGCAAATCTCAACTGGATACACAGTTTTCAGTACACTGGAATGGAACTGAAAAGGCTAGGAATGCTGGACTAGCACTCTGGAAACAATTTGTGGAATTAAGTTGCATGAAATACGTGCATTCTGGCGCTGCAGTCTACCGGAAAAAGTGCACACTTAATTGGTGAAAATCTGTGGGAGTGCTGGGAGAGATCAATTACATCAGATTGTCTTAAGAAAGCAGCTCTCTCTCGGTTTGGCTCCCTGTAAAAAATTATGTATTGAATTTTGTTCATAATTACAAATCTCATCATGAGAAATAAAATTGTATACCAATACGAAATATCTTACTAAGTTCTATATCACAAATGTGATTAATATAAGTGACTAATAAGTGAAACTTATCATTTGATATAAAAGTAAATGGTGTGTGAATATTTACAATGTGTGAATTATGTATATACAGTCTATATTGTTATACAGTTTATACTGATAAACTTGTAATAAAAAGCACCTATTGTAAAAAAAAAAATATATATATATAATATATCCTATATAATAATTCGCTAAATCGTGTGTAACACCGGGACATTCACAGTAGACACCGCTGCGCATGCTGCAGTCATGCGCAGTACAGACTGCCTGTGCCGCGGCTGATACAGAGCTTGGCGTTCCGAAGGAGCGTCCAGCTCTGTATCAGTCGTGGTGCGGGCAGTCTCTACTGCACATGACTGGCTCGCGACCGGGTGGCAGTGGCACTGTGGCCCGTGTAACGGGCTGTTCAACTAGTATATAATAAAATGAACAGACATAATTCATAACTCCAAAGACCTTGGTCTGCTTTAGTAAATATTATCGGTACTTTCATTAAAGGGATAGTATTGCCTGAAAATAATGTTATTTTATATTGTAGCCCTTTAAAAAAAAAATTAAAAATGATTAAGTCTTATCTCCTATCCTTATCTCCTTATGGTTTTGGAGATATTAGCAAGTAAAGTAAGGTAAATTTCCCTTTTCCTGGCTGTTTTAGCGAAGTCTGCCACATAGTGGACAGATTTGGAATCCGGTCCACAGATCAGCAGGCAGCTCTTTAGCAGTGCCGAGATCACGATCTTCAAAAAGAACTACTTCATTGGAACTGTCTACAAAGTGTGCCTGGCTTGCAAGCACACTTTGTAGACCATTCCAATGAAGAAATTCTTTTTAAAGATCGTGATCTCGGCTCTGCTGAAGAGCCGCGGCTGGTCCGGGGACCGGATTTCAAATCTGAAGGCTTGAGCAGTGACGTCACTCCAAGGGAAACTTTACTTGCTAATATCTCCCAAACCATAAAGGTTTGGGAGATAAGACTTATATCATTTTTAATGTTTTCTTAAGGGCTACAATATAAAATAAAATTATTTTCAGACAATACCATCCCTTTGAGGCCACAAAGAATCATTGCTTCTAACCTAAAGATCCAATACGCCTCCCTATGGTTCAGTTTCCTTAATTTCTCTTTAATATTAACTTTCTCTTTAATATTAACTTTCTCAATAGGAGTCACTTTTAAACAGCTTGGATCTTTATTGTGGAGTGCAGCACAATGACAGGAAACGCTATGATCAAGAAAGCAGAGTTCTACATTGCAGACAGCTCCGAAACAAGTCAACATTATATTATTGGCAATTTTAATATCTATTGCAAATAAACTGTAATACTTTTTTTTAAAGTGGATACACTGTTTATTTTTGACCAGAAGGCATTATAGCCATCGCAGGTCGGCTAATAATTAATCTGCTGTATTTTACCGGTTGTTCTTGCAACCAGTCATCTGTTTGAGGAACCATGGTTTATTCCTTTGCACCTACACTGGTATATATATTTTGGTGGTTTGAGCGCCTTCTGGTTGGTTGTCTCAGAGTAAGAAATGGCTGGATGTGGTGGCTCCTTAAGAGATAGTCAGTTGAGGAGCTGAATGTGCTACTGGATGGTATAGATCAGATGAATTCTAACAAGAAGTGTGCACATGGTGGCAAGTGCTGTAGGTCCACAGGACTGAAGCTAAGGTGAGGGAACATCAGCTGAGCAGTGAACAGATGTAGCGGATGGTCAGCAAGAGGAAATAACAGCAAAGGATACAGCTAGGAAGATTGATAAGAGATCAGAAGAGTCCAGAAGGGAATTCTGATACTCTTGCATTCCAATGCCTGACGTGTATGATGGTCGGCCAAGTGAGTGCCAGGCAATATTACTGGCTGGTGCCCATGTGGGTTTGCCATTCAGTCGATGCTGCAATGAGGACTGCAAGCTCAGATGCTGCTATTGTGAAAGCTCTACCAAGGGCCCCATGGGCTGCTCTGCAGATCTTCCTTACAGAGACTTCACTGCATTCCTGAGGTAACACAATTAAGTTGCTGCATGCTGGACTTTAGTGCAATCACAGAAGGTGATCATTGTCTGTGTTAAGACAATAAATAAAAGCCCCCCCAATAATTAATCATACAGATATAAGCCTAGAAATAGTACTATTATCCAGCATAAGTACAGCATTATTAAGAAATCCTACTTCTTCTAAGACTGACAGCCAGGCTTCTGAGCAGACATCTTTGCTTAGTGACATCTGCGTGCCTGTGATGTCCATCCCGGTCTCCTCTAGGGGTTGTTGCATGGTACCTTAAGGTAACAACTGACGGAGCAGGAGCACAGATGCCTCTAAAGCAAGAAGCCTGGCCATCAGTGTAAGAAGTAGAATTTCTTAATAAGCTGTACTTATGCTACATAATAGTACTATTTCTAAGCTTATTGCTATATGACTAATTATTGAAAGGGTGACTTTATTTGGGGTGACAGTTCCACTTTAAGAGCACCATAGTCCAGCATGTTACCTTTCCCCATGGGCAACAGATCTGATGCAGCATCTTTGCACTGATGTCACCAATGTGAAAGAGGCCTACATAAATAAGAGTCAGTCGGTTACATCTGCCTACATCCGAATATGAAAAATAAGTTAAAAACATATTTTGCATATGATTCTCAGTCACTGAGGTATGAGGCAAAGGTTGAACTTTATGGACTTCTGTCTTTATTCAACCTAATTTACTATGTTACTATGTAAATACATTTTCAAATGGGTGTTGCAGAAGGGAGCAGGTTAGTAGGGAATAAATTATTTTCTGGTGCGAGGGACCTGACTCACCATCTCTCTGATCTTCTTCATCTTTACTGGGTTCTTCAGGACCTCTCTCTTTTGCTCATCTTCTCTCTTCCTGTACATACACAAGAACATATCCAGGATTACCCCATATCACATGTAGCACAGCAAACAAAATGCAAGGTGTTACATGCCAGCAGGCTCCTGGAAAGGCGCAACCAGCACCATACAGACCACAAAGTAATAAAACAGGATCTGTCAGCATTAGGTTTCTCCTGTTATGTTATATTCCCAAGGCTCTCAAATTATTGATGTGATGGAACCCTTCTGGAGATCTCTCTATCATCCAAAGGTTAGCATAACAATATAAAGGTGTATTTAACTTATAGCTAATATGGTTAAAAAGACTAAATTATTAGGTCATAATGCACTTGGGAACCGTATCTGATAATTTTGCTCTTTAGAAGGTTCTAGGTTATAGTGCTTACTCCAAGTCAACTGGCACTTGCATAGCCTCCTGTCCTATGTAGAACCGCTTGAACAACTTCATGGAGACTGGGAACCACATCTATAAGCAGGTTTATGAAAAGCAATCATCATAAAGAAGCATGGTTTAGACTTTTATTTTGCTTTAGTGCTATTCTCTATCTCAGTGTTTCTCAATCTGAGAGGTATGCCCCCTGGGAGGACATAAGAATCTTCCAGGGGGCATGAGGCTTTGTTTGAGACCAATCATTATCAATGCTATGCAACATAACAGTAACTGTATTGTGAAACGAGACCATGGATAGAAGTCTGATATAAGCTAGTTCAAGTAACAGCTGTGAACAGCACAATCTGCGGGATCTGTAATTGAGAGGAGAGTGTACAGTTGGTAGGGAGCCTATATATACTGGTTTGTAGAAATTACTGTGGCAGTGAAAAAAAGTTAGCAAAATTCATTGGTTTCTTCAGTATGTGTTAAAAAATGGACTAAGCTCTCACGAACAGGTACCTCTGGTCCTTTTGTTTTCTATGTTCAATTTGTACTGTTTAATGTCGCTGCATGTCTATTCCTTATTGTACAGTACTGCAGTGTAAGCTGCGATAAGTATACTGATAAAAGTGATAAAAATACAAAATAAATGCAAATTAATAAAAATATAAATACAGTTGTATCCAAATGTTTGTGACCGAGACCAGATTACACATTTTGTTGATTTTCTTGGTGAAAAGAAGCTAACACACCCTCTCTCTGCACAGAACAAACGTAACCTTGACATTCCTGCAAATCTATATGTACAGTTATTATGTATCTGCTCAATTTAACAAATTGAAAACAGAAAATGTAACATGTCCAAAAGTTTGGACACCCTTCCAGTTGATCCACTAGTGTTATTTTTTTGTGAGGTCTCAGCTTTTAATTGACTCGTTAAGCCTTAAACGGAGAGTAATACTTAATAATTACTAACCCCTGTATTGAAGTCATATTAAAAAGAAATAAATTGCCCCCAGTGTCATCTCTCAAACCTTTATGGTTTGAGAGATAATCGCTCCTAAAGTTCCCCTCTCCCTCCCCCTTCTCCGAAGTCAGCGTTCTAGCTGACTGCAGGGAAGCATGTCGTACGACCGTCAGGCGGCTCTGCAGCAGAGCCAAGATCGCGTTAATAAAAAAAAAAAAATTATATATATATATATATATATATATATATATATATATATATATATATATCTATATATATAAAAGAAGACTTTGTGCCTGGCAAAACACACCCAGGGGCGGCAGTAAAAAGGATTACTGCTGCCATTGGGTGATTCTGTGGGAGTGTGATTTTTGGCCTGCCCCCACTATCCAGCCCGCCCACCACTATCTAAGGCTGAAAAAAAAAATGGCTGCCACACACTCCTACACCACAGACACATGCACATGCCCTCCCACACACACACTAGCAGACACATACACACATATACACACACGCACGCTGAGGATGATGGGAACAATGTTCAAGCTACAGCTGGAAGGCCATGGTCCAATCTGTATTATGCAGCTTCTTCATTCCCTGTCTTTGAGCCTACACAGCTCTGCTAATTACTACAAGTGAGCTGATTTCTAAACAATCAGCAGGAGGATACTGGCTTGCTGAGAAAGTGGAAACAACGGCAGAGAGGTGATCAGGCAGTGCAGAGCAAGGCTTCAGCTGAGCTGGTAAATGGCAGAGACATGGATGTGACTGTATTTATATATTGCACAAAGAGAGAGAAAGAGAGCAGGTTGTTTGTCAGTCTGTCTGTAAGTAGAGGTGCCAGTTCCTGCAATCATCTCCATGCTGTACATAGCTCACTGTATAGCATGTATGACAAACTATTTATATATGGTCTGGCATTGTATAGTATACAGTCTGTGTATAAGGACTGGCACTATACAGTATAGGAGGGACAGTCCCTGTTTGACACCCAAATCCCTCTGCTCCTCTATTTAGGAGATCACACGGTGTGGTGTATATACAGTAGGCTGACCAGACCTCACCTTTAACCGGGGACACATAGGAAATAAGCATATTTCAGGAGTGCACCAAAATCAAAGCAGCCCTGCAGTATGCATTTTTCATATGTGTCACTGGTTAAAGGTGAGGTCTGGTCAGCCTAATGTACAAGTGTATCAGATTGCTTCACATCAGTAAAACCCACGGTAATGTGGGTATAAACTTCTGTATATATCTGTTAAATTAGTCTGTGTAAAAAATACTTTCATCTTCTTCTAAATCATTCACTTACAGAAAGAGTAACTTAACCATTTCAGTGCCAGAGGAGATGCAATGCATTGCTTACCCCCTGGCACTCAAAGGGTTAAAAATTCTCTACAATGGTCTGGCACTGTATAGCAGTGGTTCTCAATCTGTGCCCTCGGTGGCTATTAACAGGCCAGGATTTTAGAATTTCCTTTTAAGAGCACAGGTGAGTTAATCAATATGACTGAGCCTCTGATCAACACACTTGTGTTCTAGCAGTGAAATTCCTAAGTCCTGGCCTGTTAGTGGCCACTGAGGGCATGGGCTGAGAACCTCTGCTGTATAGTATACAGTCTGCATGTGTCTGTGTATAAGGACTGTCACTATACAGTATAGGAGGGACAGTCCCTGTTTGACACCCAAATCCCTCTGCTCCTCTATTTAGGAGATCACATTGTGTGGTGTATATACCAGTGTATCAGATTGCTCCACATCAATAAAACCCACAGTAATGTGGGAATAAACTTCTGTATATATCTGTTAAATTAGTCTGTGTAAAAAAAATACTTTAATCTTCTTCTAAATCATTCACTTACAGAAAGAGTAACTTAACCATTTCAATGCCAGAGGGGATGCAATGCATTGCTTACCCCCTGGCACTCAAAGGGTTAAAAATTCTCTAAAATACACCACCAGCCACGCCCCCAGTAACACCACCGAAAACACAAGTGTCCCTCTTTGGCCATATGAAATGTTGGGAGGTATGTTACTTACACTGCTCACACTGTATGTATTTATGTTCTGATTTGCAGCTGTGTGTCACTGTTTGTGTTGTCAGTGCATGTGTGTGTATATGTGTGTGTTGCATGTGTCTCTGTCTATCACTGTGTGTACCTTTCTGACACGTACACCCTACGCTATAATTCACTATCATAACATTTATTTAAAAAAAAAGAAACATTTCCTGCATAACATGACGGGCAACGCCGTCCCAAACTGCTAGTATATATATATATATATATATATATATATATATATATCTTTCACTAAAACGGTCTTCTACATGTGCTTGCAAACCAAGCACACGTAGAAGACCATTTCAATGAAATATTTATTTTTTATTAACGCGATCTTGGCTGTGCTGCAGAACCGCCTGACGGTCTTACAAACTTTTGCAGCGATCATCTCTCAAACCATAAGGATTTGAGAGATGACACTGGGGGCAATACATTTCTTTTTAATATGACTCCAATACAGGGGTTAGTAATTATTAAGTATTACTATCCCTTTAATCTAAGTTAGATTATGACAAATCCACAGATTAATACATTCACTGACTCTTCAAACCTCTCAGGGTGTTGTGCTTACATTCAACAACTAGCAGCAGACTGAGGATCTGAAAAGATAACAGACTTTTACAAAGCAAGGAAAGTCAATAAAAAGATATCTGAACACTTTCTGCATGCAATTTCCACTGTCCGAAATGTCATTAAGAAATTAAAATTAAGGGAAACTGATGAAGTCAAGACAAGATCTAGAAGGCCAAAAAAAATCTCCAATAGAACTGCTTGTGGACTGGGCAGGAATGCAAAGCAAAAACCCCATATCACAGCAAAGGACCTGAAGGAAAATTTAGCTGGCACAAGAGTTGTGGAGTAACAGTCCACCATGCAGCATTTCTCATTACATAAGTCAATGTCTGAAGTATGCAACACTTAGATAAGACAGAGTGCTGTGGTCTGAGGAAGTTAAAATTAAACTCTTTGTCTAGTATTACCAAAGGTACGTTTGGAGATAAAACAAAAAGGAGACACATTTGAAGAAAAGAACACCTTGCCAACTGTTAAAAATGGCAGAGGATCTATAATGCTCTGGAGTTTGGTGGCAACAGTACAGGAAAGTTATACGTGGAAAGGAAAGAATGTATTCTTCTAAGTATCAACAAATCTTGGAAGCGAATTGATGTCCCACAGTCAGTGAACAAACTGAAGCTGAAATAAGTTGGATACTGCAACACAATTATGATCCAAAACACACATCAAAACAAACCATGAACTACTTCAAGAAACAAAAGCTTAAGCCTTGGAAAGGCCTTTATAGTTCCCAGACTGAAATATTAGTGGAAATCTTTGGATAGATCTCAAAAATGCAGTACAAACAAGATAAACTAAAATATTTCTGAACTAGAAGCACTCAAAGGAATTGTGGGAAAAAAAATCCTAAATCAAGAATAGAAAGACATCTGGCTACTAGAAAAGTTAAGAGGCTGTGATTTCTGCCAAAGGGGGTGTTACTAAGTACGGACTGATAGGATGGCCAAACTTTTGCAGTCACATTTTCGGTTTTATTTTTTCAATCTGTTTAATTCAGCAAATACATAGTAACTGTGCATTAATTTTTGCAGGAATAAGTCAAGTTTGTTCACTGCAGGGCTTGTATTAACTTCAACAAAACCTGTAATTTGGCCAGGGGTACCCAAACTTTCGCAAACAACTGTACATGTTTGAAATATTACATTTATTTTAGTAAAAAGTGTGTGTGTGTGTGTGTGTGTGTGGGGGGGGTGTTGCAGTTGAGGCAGTAGGATTTGGTGAAAACATTTGGGAACCATTGAGCAGATTATCAAGAAAGACTTAGACAGTGCTGGGTTTCTATTAAAATCACCCCGACAGCAGATTATCAGGACAAGTTCAGACAAGGCTAGAATTTCAATCTAATGAAGATGACCCCCAGATTTCAGGTTATCGACAGACACTGTTGGGGTTTCTATCTAACCAAGACTCATCATAAGGACAGATTCAGACAGTGCTACTGGTCACCTGATCATGAAGAGTGGGTCCTCACGGATCTTGTTGGCTATGTCCAAGGTTGTATTGGCTCCAGATGCAGAAAAGATGGATCCTGGGAGGAGTCCGGTCTCGGTGGAAGGTCCACTCTCTGGGTCCTGAATCTGGTCTAAGATGAACTTGTCCACGGGCTTCCCAAGGAGGTATTCCTCTCTGTTAACCATGCCCCCTGGGCCCTGGTACATCCAATCCAGCTTCTCATCTTTTTTCCTTAGGAGAAAGCAGTAGATGTTGTTGGTTGGGAGTTGACCTGATTAGGATCTCAGTGTCAGCTGAGTGTCACTGTGTATATGTCACTGGGTCTCTGGCTCATTAGACTGTAAGCTCTGCAGAACAAGGATACTGAGCCTGAAAATAACACACATAGGGGCATATTTACCAACCTAAATGCTATTTCGATGGAGCAAAGCCTTCAAAATAATGTTCTTACTTAAAGGAGAACTATGCCCCAGGAATAGATGTCTCTTAAAGGGATAGTAATACTTAATTTTAACTTTATTTTATTTTGTAGGCATTAAAAAAATATGAAGAATGATATAAGTCTTATCTCTCAAACATTTATGGTTTAAGAGATATTCACAAGCAAAGTTTCCCCGCCCGCCCCTTTTTCCTAGTGTAAGACATCTCTTCTCAGATGGGGAATCTGGTTGTAAGACCAGACAGATAACAGAAGGGGACAATCTTCTTTATATGAAAACAATGAAAGCCCTGCCCCCCTTGACAAGTTTTTCAGGTTTTTCCCTTATCTTAATTGAAGATTGTCCCTCTCTGCAGTCTACCTGGGCACCTCCCTTCTGATCTGGCTGAAAAGTGTTACATCAGTAAAAGGGGCGGGAGGGGGACACTTTGTCATTGAATTACTCTTGAACTACAACTCTGACAGAATTGAAATAACACTCTCCAAAGTCCAAACACTATGATGATTAATTAGAGCTGCTTTTATTATGAAACATTACTATCCCTTTAATTTAGCAGTATAGCTTATCTAGGTAGTTGTGCTTTATGCAGCACTAAGGTAATTCTCCCTGTTCCCTGCATATTATAACTTCTGTTGAAGGAGAAGTAACACACATTTAAAATGCCAAAATACATAGCACATTGATTTTACTTGCACAGTGTACTAAAATATGAACATGTGGGCAAATGGAAAAAGCCATCAAGTGTGTGAAATTGCTGGTACCCCTGACCTTAACCCGTTAATGATCTATGACGTGCCAGGACTGTCATGGATAAACTTCCCTTAAAGACCCATGACGGTCCTGGCAAGTCATGGGTTAAATGACAGCAGCGTGCCTCGGTGCATGCTGCCATCATTTTGCTGAAGCTGAAACGGAGAGCTCCAGGATCCAGGAGCGATCACATGTACCAGCATTTTGATTGAATAAGGCAGTGTGCGTGACACACTGCCTTTGTGTCTGCTCTGTACCTCTCTCTTCCTTACTGTTAAAGCGGAACTATCATACAAATAATATTGGCACCCAATATATTCATAACCTAGTGATTTGCAAATCCTTACTGTTTTTAAATTCAATATGTCCACGTTAATGCCGATACACCTCTTCTTCAGCGGGAACGAGGGGACAGATATCTTACAGGAAATGACAGCGCTGTCTGTCCCATTCACTGCCAACATTGGTGGTGACGCTAGTCAGTTAACTTAAGGTAACCGGGAGTACCTGAATGCGCAGGCGCACAAAGCTTCCCTTGTAAGGTCTGTGCAGCCCGATGCCTTGGAAAGAAGCGGCATATAATTAATAACGCGGACATATTGACTTTAAAAAGTCAGGATTTGCAAATTGCTAGGTTACGAATATATTGGGTGCCAATATTATTTGTATAATAGTTCCGCTTTAAAGTAAGGGAGAGAGAAGGATAGAGCAGACACATATACAAATGAAAGCATGTAATAGTTGGGGGTATTAATCC
>CM074727.1:117134680-117320437 GCA_037306005.1 Rhinophrynus dorsalis | reverse complement strand
TCAGCTTGCCGCTGTGGCAAGCTGCTTGCCGCACAGAGGCTGCTGCCATCCTTAAACCAGATTCCTCTGATGACGGAGGATGTATGTCTCATAAGTAGGCCAGCGATCTCATTGGCTAGATATAGATCTCTGCCAATGAGATTGCTCCAGCTTAGATAAAGAAAGCCTCCATCATTGGAGGATACTGGGTAGTGGGACAGGAGCAGAGGCAGTGCTGCAAGCAGGAAGTAGGCTGATGGGCACTTTTTAAACTTGAATTTTTGCGTAGATAATGTTTTTTTTTTTTTTTTCAAAAATGACTAACATATTAAACTTTTTCGCTAAATGCTCTGTCTAATGAGCATTAGATATCTATATGTGATAGATCCACTTTAAACCCATTTTCTTCAAAATGATGGTCTCAAGGGCCATTCTTCCATGAGAAACTGGTCCAAAGAATGATGGGGAGGAAAAATGGGCACCTCCTTTTAACATCTCTGGAAGATGTCTGGAGAAGAGGAGCTAGAGTCAGAGGCCTCTGAGACTGAAGTCTCTTCAGGACCTATCTGACAAGAAATGAGGGTGTAGAAGAGACCAGAGACATAAGAGCATTAAGCCAAACTGGTTCCTCCTCAGCAGATTAATGCTATGGAGGTGGAGTGGGGGACACAGGGTACCAGAATACTTCCTAGGAAGCTCAGTCAGGCATGAGGAGCAATGGGTTAAAGCGGTTAAGGGGACCCCAGAACCCTTTGCTTTAGATCTGCCTATGTGTCCCTTAATTACTGACCTGTCTAGAAGAACCTCCCTGAAAGAGGACAAAAGTAGTCCAAAGAGCAGAAAAGTAAAAGAAAACTAATCAGAAATACTGACTGCAAGGGGTTAATCACAGGAAGGTGGGAGAAACCAGCCTCTGCTTACCAAATGCAATCACAAGGAAAGATGGCTACTAAAAGACATCCCCTAGAAAAGCCAGGAAACAGAGGATTCTGTGGGTTGTAGTTTACAAATACATGTAAAGCAAATGGTGTTTCTCCAGCCATTCAAAACCGGCAACTTTACGAGGCCTGGACACAGTTGCCAAGATGGCTGCTATGAAGTGAGGGTCATCCGATTTAATATAAGCCCACTCTGACCCAAAAGAGATGAAAGGGGGAAGATATATGTCCCATAAAGTACAGTGTGCAAATAAAGATTGCCACAGCGTGGGCACCTGATCTTAAAGGGGCCGCACCAAATTTTCATCAGAAAAAGGATAAAAATTGAGTGAATCAATAGGAAAGCTCAGGGGAGTGAAGCATCTGTATACAAAAGTGTAAAAAAAGACATAAGAAACAGAAGGGGTTAATAGCCCTCAAAGTAAAAGCAGCTACAGTAGAAACACATACACTTTATAATAAAAACCGAGAACAGAATACATTATAGGCAAAACAACACATAGTGGGTGCCAGCAGATAGGGGAATAATAAAGGACCATAGCACTGAAAAAGTTAACTCATCTTCAGTCTTCAGACTCCCACTGCAGTATAATGAAATGAAAATTAGAAAAAAAAAAAATGATGTCTAAGAGAAGAGTGCCATTTCACCCAGTTCTGTGGGAGGTCACTGGAAGAGGAAGTAGGAGGTAGGGCAAAGAGAAGAAAAGATGGGAGTCTCCACCACAGAAGCCTTTTAAGTGCCCCGTCATCTGGAGAAGGGGACTTTACCCCATGGTTCCTGGGATCACATAAAAAGTATTAAATGTAAAATTTTGCTGTACAGATGTAAAAGTAAGTTGTTCTGTGTTTTTTTTTTATATTTACTGCACAAACACATTCATATTAAAGGGATAGTAATGTTTCATAATAAAAGCAGATCTAATTAATCATCATAGTATTTGGACTTTGGAGAGTATTATTTCAATTCTGTCAGAGTTATAGTTCAAGAGTAATTCAATGATAAAGTAACCCCCTCCTGCCCCTTTTACTGATGTAACACTGCTCAGCCAGAGCAGAAGGGAGGTGCCCAGGCAGACTGCAGCAAGGGACAATCTTCAATTAAGATAAGGGAAAAACCTGAAAAACTTGTCAAGGGGGGGGGGGCAGGGCTTTCATTGTTTTCATATAAAGAAGATTGTCCCCTTCTGTTATCTGTCTGGTCTATGGACTGCATTCCACATCTGAGAAGAGATGGCTTATACTAGGTAAAAGGGGCGGGAGGGGGAACTTTGCTTGTGAATATCTCATAAACCATAAAGGTTTGAGAGATAAGACTTATATCATTCTTCGTGTTTTTTTAATGCCTACAAAATAAAATAAAGTTAAAACTAAATATTACTATCCCTTTAAGGTATGGAAGGGACTGACAGCGCAGGTGCGCAGACACCACTATGCAAAGATGTCTGCGCTGTTTCCTGGTTCTCAGTCCCGGGAGCACCAGAATTTCTCTATAAGGAGGTAATAATTTTGGCGACTAGTTCTACTGAAAAGCTAGTCGCCAGATGGGTAATTCTTTGGGGGAAACTTTAGGTGGGGTGGTAGTTCCGCTATAAATTCACTAATAAAGGTTAGATTTTATTTATATAAATGTGCCCCACTCTATAGAATCTTCACATACATAAGTGTGCGCATACTAGTCTTTCAAAGGGTGGGTTTGGTGCCATTATAAGATTTATTTTGTCTTCTTCTGTTGTATAAACTTAGAAATGTCTGAGCCCATTCCAATAATCATACCTGGAAATTCACCGGGTCTAATCCAAATCCCCGGGTCAGAAAGTTCAGTGTTAACTACTACACCGGTATATTTATACCAGAAAGGTAGAGGGAGCAGTAAGAGTGTGTGTTTTCAAGCAGTGATATGTCTCTAGACCAAAACATGGGATCTCACTTTATAGCAAATAGGCGATTTTGCAAGAGACCTCAAATACATCTAATTTTATATTGTGCATTTAAATAAATAGGTAATGGGATATCTAGCTTTATTTATATGTCACTTCGTACAAATCTGTCAGACATGCCCAGATAATCAAATCCCATGCTGATCTACATTATCAACTGCAACTTCTTACTAGGAAGTACTAGGTCAGTTGCATAAATTGACAAATAAATATGGCTAAATATCTTCAACTGTTAGATCTAAGGGTCTACCAATTTTGAAGTTTCCAGGTATGCTGATAAACAGTCGGGATGGCATCCTATGGGCTGGATTCAACTGCAGGTTTTATTGCTAGTTTTATGTACAAATCGCCCATGCATTTCAACAGTAATGTGCGCGATAAAGCCGATAATAAATTGTATAATCTGCAGTTAAATCCAGCCCTCTATGACCCTATGTCTACGGTGTTGTTGGAATACAACTACAAGTACCCTCAAGATTGAGGATTGTGTGGGTGTTGTAGGCTAACACTAGCTGGATGTCCACATTTTGCCTCCCCTTAAACCATATACTGTACCAAGTCTCCGCCACCCATGGCCCCGTAAGAGCTCCCGCTCCTTGTTTTTTTCCGTAGTGATCAGAGATTAATGAAAAAAACACTTTCACAACATTAGCCAGAAGATTGTCGCCTTCCTGGTGACGTGATCAAACAGAGACAGAATCCGAGCCAGTGAAAAGCTTAGCTTGTATATCGAGATCACGTGGGAATTAAAGGACCGACCAACTGCGTTGAGTAAAGTATTCTGTGTGAAAGGCTTCAGTAGCTGTTAGCAGAGCACAGTAAAGCACGTCGATAGATATGTATAGATCTCACGGTATAAAACATATTTATGTAATTTAAACCCTTTGGTGCCAGGGACATCAGTCGCTAAAATCAAAAATAGGTTAATACAAATTGATATTGTCGCGTAAACTGCAATAACTGAACATACGTTGTAGTCCAGGGGTAGGCAGTATTTCTCTGTCCAGCTGATAGGAACTACACCTCCCACCACGACAAGCACAATTTGGTAAATGTGACACAAACATTACACACATTGTTTGATTTAAGATGATGGCAGTTGTAGTCCAGCAAATTGTCATCCTGTATTAGTTATGTAGTTGTGCATGAACTGCAATGCCACACGCCCCTCCCATTCACAGGATGTAGACAAGCCTAGTGTTATTCAGAGAGCTGCAGTACCTATGTTACAGTGATGCACAAATAATCACATATTGTCATAATATTTTTGTTCAGGTTTATTTAAATGTCCTTGGCTATTACATATTATTTCTATTATTACGTGCATGTTATTTATATAAAAGTAATAAAATGAAAAATATGTGAAGGGGGCACCCGGATTTGAACCAGGGACCTCTCGATCTGCAGTCGAATGCTCTACCACTGAGCTATACCCCCTTCTTGTAGTATAGGGTTCCCACACTTGATAATATGACTTGTAACATAGCTGGGAAAAGGCATAATCAAAAGAAAAACTTTTTTTTTTTTAAATAAATTATCCAATGTATCATTCTGCCAGACTCCAGACAACATGAATTAATACAGTCTACACAGGTATAGCCTTATTAAACATTCTAAATAGAAATATGGTCCTCACGCCAAAATAATTTCAACCACTTCTCTGGGGATATTAGCCCTGCTCCAGTGCTCTCAGACAGTAAAAACAAAAAAATTGTCTTACAAAGTCGGAAACAGGGAATTTAGGTGCTCCAATGAATCACAGAAAAAGATTAGAAGTACCCAACACTCAGTATGCTAAGCATTTTCACTTCCATGTTTTCCCAGACCTTAATTCAGACATGGGGACACCCTATTTAAAGACTGGATTCCATTGCAGATTATAAATGTTATCACTAGGTTTGATCTCACAGCTTCTTGTTGAAGTAAATGGGAGAAAAAAGCAGTGATAATCTTATCATCTGCAGTTGTTTTGTAGTAGCCATATTAGTCCAGTTTTAGTAATACAAACATACCTGGGGACTTTCAAGATGAGTCGACTCTGATATATTTGATATATTAACCCTTAAAGCTACCCATAATGTAGATTAAAGGGATAGTAAACTCGAAAAAAAAAAAAGTACAGGCGAATTTATAGTTACAATTAAAACATACTTACTGCCCTCATTCCCATCTCTCAAACCGTTATGGTTTGAGAGATGTAATAAAATAAAGGTCTCCGTTCCCTCCCCTTTCTGCCTGACGAACTGTAAAGCTGTCAGGCAGAATCTGGTCGCGCAACTTTAGGCGGCTCTTCAGAAGTGCTGACATCGGGATATCTAACTATAATTACTTCATCGGAATGGTCTACAACATGTGCTTGCAAGCCAGGCACACGTTGTAGACCATACCGATGAAATAATAATAGTTATATATCTCGATGACAGCGCTCCTGAAGAGCCGCCTTCTGGGCCTAGAAGCAGGAACTCATGACGTCGGCTATACAGCGGATACGAGAAGTGGGAAGGAGTGGAGACCTTTATTTTATTACATCTCTCAAACCATAACTGTTTGCCGCTGGGGTAGATAAATGACACAATTCATGTCAAAAGTGGGCAGGGCTTAATCAAGAGTGGGGTGTGACTTAAAACAACATGAAAATATTGGAGGAATAGGCTGGGGAAGGAAGTGAAGAGGGCAGGGAGTGGGCGGAACCTGCTGGGAAGGAGAAGTGGGCAGAATTTTAGCAAAAACTCCCCACAGCCGGAGAATCAGCCACTGCCCTGGACACCCGGTAATTAACATCTCCGGGGCAAAACCGGAGAGTTCCCAGCTATGAATACGATACTAACTTAAAACATTCAAAGTTCCTGAATGTTTATTCCTGAACAAATCTTACTAAAACATTTGCCTACATTTGCCATGGGGGCCACTAGCAGGAAGAAGAGTTTTAGCATTACGTGTAGTGATTGTCTCATTTTCCAGGATATGTCCAGTAGAGGCAATGGATCCGGCATGGTAGCAGGGCAGGGGGCAACATTAGCACTAAGTCCAGGAAAGCAGCTTTCTGATCCAAAGTGCCCACTGAGGCTGATGTAATAAAAACTGGAGTAAGCCAGCTGTACCACTGGGGCCAAATATTTAAATTGATTTATTTCCATTTTTTCGCTCTGTTTTCTTGTACCATGTTATTCTCTGGAGCCAATGTCTATAGATGTTTCTTGCTTTAGAGGTCTTGGAGCACCATATTTTGCTCCATTTTTTGCTCAGTTTTTTGCTCTGTTTTCTTGCCCCACTTTTCTTGCTCCATTTTTTGCTCCACTTTCTTGTTCCTTTTTCTGTACAATTTCAGGCCACTGTGATATTGCACCTAAAAAATTCAACTTTGAAAATTAATAACTTTTGAATGAAACATCTTTCAGCAGTGGGAGTACTCTTGTTTTACTCAGGGGGATAAACCCTACAACATATATTTTTTTACATTTTAGGTATTACTATCCCTTTAAGTATTGTCTCTATAGAATAACAGGATTTGGAGCACAATATTCGCACCATCTTAATGCTCCATATTTTTGCTCCATTTTCCTGCTCCATTATTTTGCTCCTTTTTCTTGCTCATTTTTTTGCTCCATTTTCTTGTTCCATTTTTTTTACGCTAAGATCTCTAAAGTATGCAAACTATTTAATACATTGGCTCCATAGAATAACGCAGGACTTGTAGATCTTTTTTTTTATATTCTATAAAACCAATGTAGTAAGACCTCTAGAGAAATCTATATGTATTGGCTCCATAGAATGACATAGGACTTGGAGTACTGCTTTTTTTGCACCATTTTCCTGCTCCATTTTTTTGCTCCATTTTCTTACACTAAGATCTCTAAAGTCTGAGAATTCTTAATACATTGACTTCATAGACTAAAACAAGACTTGGATATCTTTTTTTTACTCTGTCAAACCAATGCACTAAGAATGGTTGAGAAATCTGTAGGCCACATAGAATAACAGAGGACTTGGATAACTTCTTGTTTTGCTCCATTTTATTGCTCGGCTTTCTTGCTCTTTTTTCTTGCTCCTTTTTTCTTGCTCCTTTTTTGATCAATGTTCTTACACTAAGATCTCTAAAGTTGGAGAAATCTTAATACATTGGCTGCATAGAATAAACATAGGATGTCGAGTATTGTTTTGTTGTTGTTTTTTTGCTCCATTTTCTTGCTTCATTATTTTGCTCCATTTTACTGCTCCATTTTTTTCTCCATTTTGTTTGCTCCATTTTCTTGCTCCATTACTTGCCCAAATAAGCCAGGAAATGCCTGGACTTAGGGACTAGAGAGGGATCTGACATAAGTCTGTCCTTTTCCGCCCTCTAAAGAAGACAACCAACTTGTCAAATCCACCTTGTTGACCTGTGATCAGAGGGTCATCCCAGTTTCTGCCTTCATTGATTCTGGGGCTTCGGGCCTCTTCATGGATACCGTCTTTGCTGCTCAGCTTGGGATTATCTCCATCAAAAATAGGTGCCTATTTGCATCATTGCTATTGATGGTTCTCCCTTAGGGGCTGTTCTTATTACCCACTCAGCTGTTCCTCTTACTCTGCTTGTTGGCTCTTATCATACCAAGACCTTATCCTTTGATCTCATATCTTGCCCTGCAAACCCTGTGATCTCAGGTTATCCATGGCTCTGGAAGAACAACCCTGCTATTGATTGATCCACAGGTGCCTCCTTGCGTACTCCGGAAGTCTCTTTGTCCACAGTGGATGTTCTGGAGTCTGCGTCCCCTTCAGTTCCTCAACCCTACTTGGCCTACACTGATGTCTTCAGTAAGGCCAATGCCAAAACCCTACCTTCTCATTGGCCATATGGTTGTCCCATAGACCTTTTGACAGGGTTGACGCCTCCTCCAAGTAGGGTCCACCCTTTGTCTATACCTAAGACTAAGGCCTTGTCTTCAGGGATCTCTTTTTATCCTTTGTTGTTGTTTACCTGGATGGCATCTTGGTCTTCTCCCCAAACCTTGAAGAGCATCGTGTTCATGTAAGGCATGTTTTAACATGCCTCAGGGAGAACCACCTCTACTGCAAGACTGAAAAGTGCGAATTTGAAAAGACCTCTCTGTCCTTTCTGGGTTACCACCCAAGGACTTGCCATGGATCCAGGGAAGCTGTCCTCTGTCACTGACTGGCCTATACCCCTCAGTTTGAAGGGAGTCCAATGGTTTATTGGCTCCCTGCTCTTGTATCACCCATCATTGCCATGACACGAAAGGGGGCTGATCCACACCATTGGAGACCTGAGGCTTTACGAGCATTCACAGTCTCTAAGTCCATCTTTTGCTCTGCTCCCATCCTCAGATACCTGGACCCTCATGCTCCAATTATTTTAGAGGTTGATGCATCCGAGACAGCGGCTGGAGCCGTTCTGTCCCAGCGATACGCTACTTCTGGAGTTATTCACCCTAGTTCCTTTTTCTCTCTCTGTTTTTCATCTGCGGAGAGAAATTATAATACTGCTTTTTTTGTCCATTTTCTTGTTAAGTTTTTTTGCTCCCTTTTCTGCACTAAGATCTCTAAAGTTGGAGAAACATTGGCTCCATAGAATATCAACCCTATACAACTTTGGCTATAAACTAACTTTATATGGCGACTAGCTGGAATAGTATTGTCAAATTTGTTGTTTTGCAGAAATTAAATATTTAACCCCTTAACGACACGTGGCGTACTATGACCGTCACGGTCCTTGAAATACTTAAGGACCGATGACGGTCATAGTACGTCACGTACTTTTTACTTACAGCGCTCTACCGGGAGCGCTGTAAGTAAAAATAGGGCCTGAAATTGACCGCTCCAAGATCGGAGCGATCTCTATCAGGCCCCAAAGTGACGCGCCGATACACGTAACAGGTCACGTGTACCGGCGCATCGGCGTGGATCAGTGCGGTCCTTATGGGATGGAAACGTCCCAGGACTGCAGGTCATTAAGGGGTTAAAAGTGATTCTGTGCCTTCCTGCAGACTGCAGGTACAGCTCTGCACTGCAGTCTGTCACTCTTCCTCTACTCCCCTCCCACGGGGAGGCCAGAGACTGCTTCAGTTTACAAGAAAGGCTGGACCGAGAAGCTGTGTGGGAGGGGAGCAGAGGAGTGACAGACTGCAGTGCAAAGCTGTACCTGCAATCTGTCCAGAAGGAAGGCACAGGATCACTTTTAAATGTTTAATTTCAGCAAAACAACATGCGTTAGTGCATGACAATACACTTCCAACTAGTCACTATATAACTTTATTTTTTAGCCAAAGTTGTATAGAGGTAATAGTTCCCCTTTAAACTTAGAGACACAGAAATACATTTTTTTTTTATTTCTTTCACACACCTCAGGAATCGGATTCAACAATTTCTTAGAATTACAAAGCTTTGTTATAGATATAAAACCTTTTTTCAGTATGCTGGGATGATTTTGGTGCAAACCATTTTCATCATAGATGGGGATATATAAAAACTACTTTTGAAGTAAATCGATCTTCTGCCCACTTAAAAGTTATAAGAGAGGTCTCCAAGGCCTTGTTTCATAAATACCCTAACAATTGGGATTTTTGGTTTGCTCCATAATAGCTCCACTTCTTCACTCTAAACAGCTAAAACATAATATACAAACCAGCAGAAAAATAGTTAACCAATAGAGGGCCACATTATTCAGTGTGCTAACCTCCTCTTACTCCAAACTTCTTTTAAATAAGAGGGACTCCACAGACACTTCCAATTTAAGCCCTGCCATTTGGTATTTCTTTGGCTGCAAGAACATTTACAAAGATCCTGGTTGTAGTAGTTGCTCATCTAAGACAGCAGGGCATCTCAGGGGGTATAAGGGCATTGTGTAGAATTGGTGTTGCTAAAGTAATGACTTTCTAGGGTTGGAACTATAATTAGTACACACATAAAAATGAAACTATGTGTATGTGACAGTGGTTGGTGCTGTGCATGAGTGAGTGATAATAATGCCAGTACCTTTAGGTAAGAGAGACTCCAGAGAGCATATAGTACATGGACTTACTGTAGCTGTAAACACAAGTAATATTATGCTTGGACACTAATTTTGGAAAATAAACTTGATCGAATTACAAGCCACACTCTGAGACACATCTTTATCAACTCTTTTGCTACGGCAGTATACAAAAACGATTAAATTAGCTAGACTGGAGAATTAATAAATTATTGTTAAGGAGAGCAAGAGCAACCCCAAAAAATTATTTAAATACATTAATGGCAAAAAATTAAAGTCTGATAAGGTTGGGTCCTTGTTATCTGCAATGGTTGAGATGGTCAGTGGGGACAGAGAGAAAGCAGATATTTTAAATAATTTCTTTTCTTCTGTTTTCTTTTTTTAAAAGGATTTGGGAGTAATGGTAGACAATAGACTTAGCAGTAGATTGCAGTGCCAGCTGGCAGCTGCAAAGGCCGATAAGATATTGGCATGTATTAAGAGGGGTATTGACTCAAGGGAGGAAGATATTATTATGCCTCTTTACAGGTCCATGGTAAGACCCCACCTACAATATGCTGTTCAATTCTGGGCGCCCTTTCTGAAAAAGAACATTATGGAACTAGAGAAAGTGCAGAAGAGGGCTACAAAACTAGTAAGGGGAATGGAAAGTTTAGTTATGAAGAAAGCCTAGAAAAGTTAAACTTGTACACACTAGAGAAATGGCGTCTTAGAGGGGATATGATAACATTATATAAATATGTTCAGGGCCCATACAAAGGGCTCTCCAAAGACCTGTTCATTAACTGAATAGTACAAAGGACAAGGGGTCACCCACTTAGACTTGAGGAAAGGAAATTTCATCTACAACAGTGGAAAGGATTCTTTACGGTAAAGACAATAAAGGTATGGAATTCACTGCCTGAGGAGGTGGTGCTATCGAATACATTAGATGCCTTTAAAAAGGGCCTGGATACTTATTTAAAGAGCAGAACATAGAGGGCTTTGAACTTTAGTACTGGGATTAATATTTATTTAGTGCTTGTTTATCCAAGGAGAAATCTGATTGCCATTTGGAATCAAGAAGGAATCCCCCCCCCATTTAAGGCAGAATTTGAAATTGCTGTATTGAAGAGTTTTTTTTGCCTTCTGTTGGATCAACGATGGTAAAAAGGAAAAGGATTGGACTAGATGGACGTAAGTCTTTTTTCAACCTAAATTACTATGTCAGGACTAGTTATAAATTCAGTGATTTGGGTGTTACCACTGGAGTTATTAGTTCTCTGTTGATAGCAGCATTAGTGTTTAGGCTGTTGGAATTGATTTAAGAGTATATATTTATAATCTTTTCCATCTTATGGCACACATGTAGGATGAATAGAGTTTGGGTGTACCTTGCACTCCGTTCCTCCACAATAGAGCTGACAGCTATCCTTATTTTAAAATATGTTGTGTTTTAACTCATCTTTTCAATAAAAGTTATGTTTTATTACTTTCACCACAAGCAATCCAACCCAATATAAGACGTCCTTTTGACTTTATCACTAGAGTTCCCTTCCAAGTATCTATGTATAATTTTTTTGATTATAGGCAGGGCTCAAAATTTAACCCTGGCAAGTAGAAATTCAGCCCTGGGGGTATGTTTTGGCTTGCAGTGGCGAGTAACGTTTCAGGTCTGGCTAGTAGCAAAGGACTTAAAGTTATAAGCCCTGTTATAGGTATTATGTAAAATTTAGATATAGGTGTACGGCAGCATTTATGAGTTATAGTATAATGAGCTGTCCTTAGTGATATTACACATTTGGTGCTCCAGTTCTACATTTTTTGTCATTATTGTTCTGATAGGATTTTTCCCTTGCATTATGTTAGTTATATGTAGTTATGGCATGTGGTTATGTAACTGCTGTTTAATTCTACATTTACATTGTAGTTTTGACCTCATACACAATGACAGCTTTCTGTTTCCTTTCAAAATGGTCTCGTGTTCAATACCCACCTGAGCTCTGTGCTGTGATTGGTCACTGTTTAACATACAATTAAGCTCTTTGGTTTAAAGTTGAATATAGGTTTGTTCACCTACACCAGGTATCCTTTTGAAATGGCACACTTAAAATATTGCATCTTAAAGTGTCGCATTTGTTTGGCTGCATCATTCCGAATGGCTCATTCACCATGTCGCTCCTTAAAGAGTTGCAAATTCGACATGTTGTGTCATTTCGAATGGTGCATTCACCATGTCACACGTTAAAGAGTCGCTATGGGTGTAATAAGGATGCATTACCACAACATGTTGCAGGGTGCAATAATGACGCTATAAAGGTGCAATAATGACGCTAAAAGGGTGCAGTAAGGAACAAGGGTGCAATAAGGACGCTATAATGGTGCAATAATGATGCTAAAAGGGAGCAATACGGAATAAGGGCAGAAGGCAGCAATAAGGAACAAGGGCGCAATAAGGATGCTATAACGGCGCAATAATGACGCTAAAAGGGAGCAATACGGAATAAGGGCCAAAGGCTGCAATAAGGAACAAGGGTGCAATAAGGAAGCTATAACGGCACAATAATGATGCTAAAAGGGCGCAATACGGAATAACGGCAGAAGACCACAATAAGGAACAAGGGCGCATTAAGGACACTATAACGACGCAATAATGATGCTAAAAGGGCCCAATACGGAATAACGGCAGAAGGCCACAATAAGGAACAAGGGCGCAATAAGGATGCTATAATGGCACAATAATGATGCTAAAAGGGCGCAATACGGAATAACGGCAGAAGGCCACAATAAGGAACAAGGGCGCATTAAGGACACTATAACGGCGCAATAATGATGCTAAAAGGGCCCAATATGGAATAACGGCAGAAGGCCACAATAAGGAACAAGGGCGCAATAAGGATCCTATAATGGCGCAATAACGATGCTAAAAGGGCGCAATACGGAATAAGGGCAGAAGGCTGCAATAAGGAACAAGGGTACAATAAGGATGCTATAACGGTGCAATAATGATGATAAAAGGGTGCAATACGGAATAAAGGCGGAAGGCCACAACAAGGAACAAGGGCGCATTAAGGTTGCTATAATGGCGCAATAATGACGTTACAAGACAGTGGACCCGGATTACTACGATTTATAATTTTTTCCACCCTTGCCAATTTAACTGTGTTGTCAAACAGCCAGAACTGGCAAGCGGATGGAACTTACAAAAGCTGTCCAATGATATTTCAGCAAATATACACGATACATGCTTTACAGTTTGGGACTGTTATCCCACTTGTGTTGGTCCTCATGAGTGAGAGGACCACAAACATGTACACAAGTGTGCTAGCTGAGTTGAAGAAGCTTTGCCCTTTGTTGAACCCTCGGGTTTTCCTGATTGCACACAGCAAGGATGCCTGTTCCATTTCAGCCAGTGTGTTTGGCGCAAAATGCTACAATTACCGGATGTAGCCAAAAAATACATGGAGAATGCTGAGTATGCACTGCAAGTAGGGAACCTACTTGTACTTGCTTTTGTACCACCACAGGATGTGGTAGATGCTTTTGAAACCCTAATGGACTCCACTTTTTTTATGGAAAATATTGATGAACTTCTGAATTATTTGGAGGACACGTGGATCGGTAGACCTGGTAGAAGAAATAATTGAAGCAAACCACTGTTTGACATTGAACTCTGGAACTGTTTCCATTCAGTGTTGAATAACCTGCCAAAAACAAATAACTCTGTAGAAGGGTGGCATAGAGGGTTCAGCTTTCTTCTAGGAGCATGCCACCCAAGTATTTGGAACTTTATTAATAGATTAAAAAAGGAACAAAGTTTGACTGAATTAAAATTGGCACAGTATGCTGCAGGACATGCACCACCACAAACTAAAAAAGTGTATAGGGAAAATGCACGAAGATTGAAAATAATTGTTATGAACTATACAACCACACATATGTCAGACTACCTGAAAGCTGTGTCAGAAAATTTGCATTTTAACAGATAGACTGCATAACTTAAATGTTGTTTGGTATGTTATGGTATTGTTTGATTTTAAATAAAGATTGCTTTATTCTTCAATTGAAATGTTATGCTAAATTTGTTGTGTTATGTTATGCTGTATAAAATATTGTTTGGTTTTAAATAAAGATTGATACAAAAAAATGTGTGGTTATTCCTAAATTGAAATGTTATGCTATATTTGTTGTGTTATATTATGCTGTATAAAAAAATTGTTTGGTTTTAAATAAAGATTGATACAAAAAATCTATAGTTAAATTGCATATCCACTTTCATTCGAAATGTTGTAAGAAAATTTTTGTTTACAATTAAGATTAATGTTTTTTGTTAACAATAAAGATTGCTACATAACTTAACTACTTTTGGTTACTTGTACTTCTTGCACCCATATTGCGTCCTTAATGAGTCCTTAATGCACCCATATTGCAGTCATATTTCTTCCTTAATGTGTCCTTAATGCACCCATATTGCACCCATATTGCATCATTAATGCACCCTTATTGCACCCATATTGCGTCCTTAATGTGTCCTTATGCGACTCTTTAATGCGCGCCATGGTGAATGCACCATTCTCAATGACATGACGTACAATTTGTGACTCTTTAACCCTGTAACGACCAGCGGTCCCGAAGTGTCTGGACTGATCATGTGGGGCGGCACGTCGAACGAAGGACTGAAAGAGATGGCTCCGGTCTTGGAGCGATCAACTTCAGTCCCCGGTATTACTCACCGAGCTCCTGCAGGAGCACGGTGAGTAAAAGTATGTGACGTACCAGCACGACACTAAGGGGTTAAGAAGCGACATGGTGAATGTGGCAAACAGAATGACGCGCTCAAACAAATGCGACACTTTAAGATGCGACATTTTAAGTGCGCCATTTCAAAAGTAAACCCTTACACCACCACTGGCAGAGCCTGTAAATAAGGATGTTTTTACATCCAGAATGTATAAGGCTATTGGGGTTGCTTACTCTCTGCTGTTGGATCTTTGTTTTTAAATCTTTAAGGACCAAAGAGGTACCCAGTGCATTACGATGCACATCCCTATGGTCCTTAGAGCATTAGATCACTTAAAAAAGATTTTGTAAACATTTGAAAGATACTCTGTTTCATTTTAAGAGGCAGTGATGGTCCGTCCTTTTCTTATCTATTCAATTTGAAGGAGGCAACTGCTTGTACAACTGTCCCCTGATGGTAGAGACAAGGTGAGTGTCTTTATCAAAACCTGTCATATTACATGGAGGCTTCCTTAGAGTCTCCCTTCTTTTCTACTTGTCTCTGAGAAACAACGGGGGGTTATGCACTAATGCGTGATATAGAGGTGATAAAGTAGAGATGACTTATTCATAGATATCACTTCACCAGTTCCTATGTTATTCTATGGAAACTATGCACTAAGATTTTAGTGCACAGACTCTATATTGTAACACAGGAACTGGACAAGTGATATCACTAGAGAAGTTATCTCTGCGTTATCACCTCTTTATCACACTTTAGTGAATAACTCACAAAATGTTCTACTTAATACTTGTTCACCCAAAGTGCTACATTATCAAATGCAATAAGCTAGAAAATGTCAATACTGAGAAAGAAAAAGACACAGTTGCTTTAGATTGGACAAAATGCCCCTCTGTCACATATGTAAGCCATGTGTTTGTGTGCGTGCGTGTATGTATGTGAGCCATATGTTTTACAGGTGCATTTTTTGCCCCCTTGGTGGAAATTCACTGAGCAGTGATAAAGAGGTGATGACTTCTCCAGTTTATCACTTCTCCAATTCCCATGTTAATCTACGGAGTAAATTCACTAACATTTTTTACGTTTTGGAAATCTTAGTGAATAGGCTCCATAAAATAACATAGGAACTGGAGAAATGATAAACTGGAGATGTCATCTCCACTTCATCACCTCTTCATCACCGTTTAGTGCATCTCGTACCTTGTGTTTATTCCACACAAAGACGCTGATGTACTAAGATTAACTGGAGAAACTCTGGGCAAACCAGCTGCACCATAGGAACACACAATGATTCTGCAAACCTCAATTTATTTAAATGAGGCTTAACCCCTTGAATGTTAAAAAGGTTTCAGACACGTATCTTTCCCACTTTTCCAGAATCCTTCAGCTTCTGTGTCCAGCTGATACCCTTTTGTGATTAAACAAGGTAAATAATCATATTTACGCTTGCCTGCTTTTATTTTCCTGTAATAAAACAAGTGGAACAAAGAAGAGCTGAGAGCCTTATATCCTATCCTATTTACATATTTACAGTTTATTATTAGATCACAAGTCACACCAGCATCATAGGGTGAAAGGCTGATGGGTGCTTTATGGACGTGCAGCGTATGATGGAAGGTTTATATTGCCAGGCACCACGCAGCAGCTTAGTGCAGAAGTGAATTCCCTTGTGTAGTTTCCATCATACAACTGGTTGGTTTCCAGATCAAGGAATTCATCACATAAGTTGGAACTGTGGCTATTGAGGCCACCCATGATGACTAGAAGGTCTTCTACCACTCCAAATCCAAAGAAGCTACGTGGGTTTATCATGCATGGCAATGTTGTCCAGAGGTTGGTGTAAGGACAATAACATTCGACACTGCTCAGATAATTTTGTCCATTAAATCCTCCTACCTGTAATGAATTACAAACAACATAAATTATAAACCGCACTGACTGCATAGACTTTTCCACTGAGCACTAGTAGAACACAATTATTAACCCTTTGAGTGACAAAGGGGTAAGCAATGCATTGTGTACACTTCTGCAACTCAAAGGTTAAGGTCAGGATACACTAATGTAGATAATGGTAACAGCAGTGTCTGGTCCTTAATGATGGAGTAAATTTAGGTAATGAAAATGCATAAGACATTTGCAGGGTTTTGGCAAAGGTGATGCAGCCTGTCTTCAACAGTTTTTGGCCTAATTGTATCACTGCTTTTATCTCCAGTTTTCTCCATAGACTTCAATAGGAAACTGTTTGATAAAACAGGTGTAAACATTTAGCACCTGTAATAGAATCTAGCCCTTTGTGTCCTTTTTTTATACAATGGAGCTGGTTCTGATTAGAAATAGGTGTGCCTTTGCACCTTACTATGCTTGTTTCTGCTCCATTGGAGCTATCAATAAAGTATCTCTTCAATACTAGTGCAATCAGGAATGTATTATGACTCAGTTTGTTGGGACCTTTTGCCTTGACCCCTTGAGGAGAAGCACCAAGATGTTATAAAGAGGTGATGAAATGGAGACGGCCACTCAGATGTGATAAACTCCCAGAGTCCTATGTTATTCTATGGAGCCAATGCACTAAGACTTCTTCAAATTGAAAGAGCTTTTAACACACTAGAGCTTTTATCACACTGGAGAAGTCATCAATTCTTTATCTCCACTTTACCACACCTTAAAGTGGATCTATCACATATAGAGAAGTAATGCTCATTAGTTAGAGCATTTAGCGAAAAAGTTTAACATGCTACTCAATTTTTAAAAACACCTGTTATCTGTGCAAAAATTAATGTTTAAAAAGTGCCCAGCAGCCTACTTCAACTTGCCGCAGATTGCCGTACAGAGGCTGCTCCCTTCCCACTACCCAGAATCCTCTGATGATGGAGGCTGTCTGTCTCTAAGCTGGAGCGATCTTATTGGCTAGAAATCAATCTCTGCCAATGAGATCTCTGCAGCTTAGAGAAAGAAAGCCTCCATCATCAGAGGATGCTGGGTAGTGGGACGGGAGCAGAGGCATTGCTGCAAGCCAGAAGTAGGTTGCTGGACACGTTTTAAACATTCATTTTTGAACAGATAACTTTAAAAAAAGAAAAATGAATGACATGTTAAACGCTAACTAATGAGCATTACTTCTCTAATAGGTGATAGATCCACTTTAATGCATAACCTTCTTGAATGCTAGTGATGCCTCCAATGCATTGTCATAGGGTGTTGGGGACTTCTTTAGGGTCCAGTGGATTAACCCCTTGAGGAAGAAAGGAATGTGATGCAATGCTTCACAATAATGTTAGAACTTTATCAACCTCAGCATTCTTCTAAATGATTAATAAATGATAAAATCTAAGTTCCCCATACCGCATAGATTTTTCCTTTGTAGTTGAAAACTCCATGTCCACAGCGTCTGTTGAACATGGGTGCAATCATGGTCCATTCGTTGGTCTCTGGACTGTACACCTCTGCTGTGCGGAGAAATTTATCTTCAGATATTCCTCCACATACACAGATCTGTGCAAAGACAAAGGATACATTTATAAATACAAATGAAAAGCACATTTATACTTACTTGTGTTAAATACATCAATGGTAAGATCTAGTAATTATGACTGAGGTGAAGAACGAGGAACATTGTTTCATCGAGATGCTCTATAGCATCTGTTATTAACTACTTGGCTAGTGCTACTATTGGCTTGTGGAAACCACCGCACACACTGATCATTCATTCACGGGTGCTGATTCATCTTAGAATACACAATGTTGCAAGTTGCTTGAATCCAGCACACCTAATTTAGTTAAAACTACTTATGCCGGTACTTTAGTTCGACGTTTCAGACCCTCTTGGGACTTTTTTCAACGACAACTCCAGGTGTCCTTGAAAAAAGTCCCAAGAGGGTCTGAAACGTTTGACTAAAGTACCGGCATAAGATTTTAGTATGATTAATAAAGTATAGTTTTAACTAAATTAGGTGTGCTAGATTCAAGCAACTTGCAACATAGTGCTACTATTGTACATATATTGAGAGTATGCCAATATTGAGACACTGTGTTGTACTTGCCATAAATTAAGCTGCTAGTAATCCTGGTGCCCATTTAGGGATCACCCATAAGGTAACTGTATTTATTGCCCTTTGTGATAGATGCAGTGTCTGTCTGGTATTCTAATCCCAGTACAGCAAGGGCTTTTGGTTCTGGTCACCATCCTTATTTTACCACTCAGGGATGTACGATTTTCAGTATTCCAACCAATTCTTATTGGCCCTTATACACACTTGTCTATAGGCCCTTTGAGGGCCAGAGGGGTACAAAACGCAATGTGTTGAGTACCTTTCTAGCACTGAAATGGTTTATCACCACATTTATTTTGTTTTCTCTTTGATTTTCTTGAGCAAAAATCTACACTTCTTCATGTTCATGAATAAATATATTTATATAGCGCCACAGTGAGTGCAGATCATTACAGTGTAATGGTTGAGACAATACAGGATAACACAAGTGCTTTTGTTCTTGGGTGATTATGGAGGAAAAGGCTTTTTCTGTTTTTGGATTGTCCTTTTTCTGTTTTTGGATTGTCAGTTACTGTTGGATATAATCATGTTATTTTTGTGTTACTATTATTATTATTCTTTCTTAATATAGCACCAACTTATTCCGCAGTGGAGTAGAATAGGGAATAGACATACAGAGATATTAAATAGTATAAATGGAACAAGGAAAACAAAAGGATCAGGGCGCCCTACTCGTGAGAACTTACAGTGTAGAGGAAGGTAGGTGGGACACAGAAGGAGTAAGTGCTATGGGGTGTAAGTGCCTCCTGCCACAGTGGGTGAGAGAGAGAAGTGCTGCTGAATGTAGTTTCTAAGGAAGCAGTGGTTCTGTTTGAGAGAAACGACTATTTGAACAAAGAGGTTGTGATGGAGTTGTAGGGGAGAGAGTGATTTTAGAAGGAAATGAGAGTGATCAGTAGGACAGGCTGTTGGTCAGGCCTTGCTCATAACTGTTATGGATGTAATTGATAGACGTCCCCGAAGAGGAGCATCTGAAGTCTGGGGGAAAGTCTGATGGGACGAGGGAGGGAATTCCAGAGTTCACGTTACAGAGGGGAAGGTGGATGAGATGGAGATTGACTGGGAAATAAAGGATCGGGTGGAGTCAAAGGTGACCCTCAGGCAGCAAGATGTAGAAGTTGGTGTGATGCTGGTGCTTTTAACATGATGGCAATATCTGGGGTAAGGCTGATTGGAGAGGGAGGGAAAATTCCGAGTTTGGTTTTGCTAAAGTTAGGTTGGAGATGACGGAAGGACCTCCAGGAAGACACAGCAGAGAGACAATTATTTACCTGGTGCAGGAGGTCTGGGGAGGAAAGATAGGTTTGAGTGTTATCAGCACAGAGATGATGGTAAAACCTAAAGAAGTTTATTGTGTTAGCATGAATATTAGTTTTTTGGGGAGAATATACAGATGTGCCACCGCAGCACATTTTCATCTAAATGGAATCTGATAACTGCAGTATAAACAGTGATTATTAAATAAAAATATTGATACATTTACCCTTTGAGTGCAAGAGAGGTACACAATGCATTGCTTACCCCTTTCGCTCTCTAAGGGTTAAAAGCAGCTGAACCAGGAATGTTCATTACATGTTACTTCCACCAGTAATAACAATACATTTCTTTTTTGCTTGTTAACCAATCCTTCCACCCCTACAAGAAATGTAATATGCTGGATCAGTGGTGAGCATTAGATTTCTTCTGCTGACCAGTCAGGGCTGGATTTACATACCAGACACACCTTGCAAAGCATCTTAGACTTCCTTCACTCTGTCCATGGCAACACCCCCCCACATAATTATTTTACCCTAACAACAGTCTCAACAACTGCTCCCTAGCATAGAAAGTACCTTAGCCTATAAAATGCAAGCAACAAAAAAGCCTTTAAGCCCATATTTGCTATAGATGCCATCTAACGGGTTAAATAATAGCTAGTTTAAGGGCACAGAAACTGTACAGGGACACTGGAATTGCACTGGCCACACCCACAATACAAAATGTAGATATCACCAGGGCAGCTGAGATGTCCCTCAATATCTGGAGCTCTAGACAGTTTCCTACAACCTATCCTATTCATTCCATGAGCAGAGTGAGTCATGACTAAATTGGATCTAATGGTACCTTGATAATATCTCACCTTTCCAAACAGAGTGGTGACACGGGCAAACTGTCTGCTCTCATTCATGGGTGCTACCAAGGTCCACTGGTTAGTTTCTGGATCATAACGTTCCACGCTGTTGACTGCTCCTGATCCATCCATTCCCCCAATAGCGTAGATGAACTTGTCCAGCACAGCGACACTATGTAATGCTCTCTCATGGTGCATGGGTGCCACTTCTTGAAAAGTTTTTGTTTCAAGGTTGAATCTTGTTACCTTGTTTGTGCACTGCATGTCTTCAACACCACCAATGATGTAGACAGAGCCTTTGAAGTGTGCTGAACCATGACCATTCCTGGGGATTTCCTCAGAAGTAGCAATAGTCTCCCATTGGTCTGCTCTTATGTTGTATGCCAGAATATTTGTTGATGGACTATCATCACTACTAGCAGTCACACTGATCATGATGGAATGGGGGAGTCGTGGTCTGGTCAGTGGGTTCACCCAGTCATCACTATTTAGTCCTCTGCTACTGATTGCACAGCTGGCTTTGAGCGCAGCTCTCATTATATCTTTGCATTCCTTATTTCTTTTTATATACTTGTTGTTCTTTAAATTGTAAACAATGTTAGATCTGTTTACTCTTGCTAGTCGGACCTGGGAAAAAGAGAGGAGCAATAGTTTTATTGAAGAGAGTTGCTACCTTCAATGGAATTAAATAGCACATTAATGTTAGAATAAAAAAACAAATAGACAACATAACACTATGATGATATCATAATCTGCTTTCTGTTTCTGTGACTTGATGGCAGAATGAGAAGGGAAGATGCACAATGAGGTTTCTCACATTGTAGCTGAATGTAATGATTTAGTCTTAGCCCCTCCCCCAATGTACTCACTTATGTAATATTAATGTAATATGTGCCCAGGCAGTTCAGTAGAATACTAAACCAGAAACACGTACAACAGCTTCTTGGGATTATACAGTGTAGTCTGGACCTGCTGAACTGCCCAAAATCCACCAAACTATAGCTTAAATTTGTAATCTTTGACATAACCCGTTAAAGTAATACCTCCTCATAATACCCCAAATCATGTGCACACATAAGTACACTTATTTTGTATTGGCTAAAAAATCCTAATGGCCCGTATGAAGTTTTCTTTTCTCCCTTTGTTCAAGAAATAAAGGGGGAGATGCATTAAGATTTGATAAAGTGTGATAAAGTGGAGATAACTTCTCCAGTGATATCACATCTCCAATTCCTATGTTATTCTATGAAGCCAGTGCACTAAGGTTTGTCCAGCTTTGGATAGGCTCTATAGAATAACATACAGTCAGGGCCGGACTGGCCTACCGGGATACCGGTAAAAATCTTAGTAGGCCGCCAGCACTGGGCTTCCCAGGGGCCGGCCGGGGCTTCTTAAATAAAAGTTTGATCCTTTCCAGCCGGCCCGTCTACTGAGTGGAGGCAGGCTGGGCCTAGACCCAGTGACATCAGACGCAGCGCGGAAAGCACTGCGTCTGAACACCGGATAGGCTGGCAGCTCCTTCCTTAAACACTTGTGGTTTGCGGAGACAGAGGTAAGAGGGGGAGAAAGGCAAAAGAGGGATCAATAGCAGGTAAAAGAGGCAGAGGGGGGTCAAAAAGGAGAAAAAAAGGCAAAAGGAGGGGGGATCAGGAGGGGGAGAAAGCTGCAAAAGGTTGGGATCAAGAGTCAAGAAGGGGAGAGAGAGATGCAAAAGGGGGATCAAGAGTTAATGAGGGGGAGAAAGAGGCAAAGGGGAGATCAAAAGAGAGGAAAGTGGGGGGGGGAGAAAAAGGCAAAAGGAGGGGGGTCAAGAGGGGGAGAAAGAGGCAAAAGGGGGGAATCAGGAAAGGGAGAGAGAGGCAAGAGGGAGAGAAAAAGGCAAAAGGGGGATGAAGACAAGAGACAAGGCTGGATTAAGGCAAGAGAGGGAAAGAGGCAAAGAGGGGAATCAAGAGGAGGAGAATGGCGAAAGAAAAATCAAGAGTGGTAAAGAGAGGCAACTTGACAAGAGGGGGAATCAGGACCAGGTGAAAGAGGCAGAGGGGGGTCAAGAGTGGGAAAAAAGAGGCAAATGGAGGGGGGATCATGAGGCGAAAGGAGGGGCAATCAAGCGGCAAAAGGAGGGAGGGACCAAGAGGCAAAAGAAGGGGGGATCAGGAGGGGGAAAAAGAGGCAAGAAGAGGAGCGAGGTAAAAGGTGGGATCAAGAGTGAAGGAAGGGGTGAAAGGGGGATCAAAAGGGAGAGAAAAAGGCAAAAGGAGGGAGCTCAAGAGTCAAGAGGGGAGAAATGAAGCAAAAGGAGGGAATAAAGAGTGCGAGAAAGAGGCAAAAGAGGAGAATCTATATATAGAAAACTCTCTACTGTTCTGGTGGTGGCATTCAGATGTCTTTTAAAATGCATGTTTTCCCCTTTTATAAACAAGAAAAAAAATGCCATTATGTTATGGGACTGGTATAATGATGCAGTGCTATGGGGCTGGTCAGCAATTTTTTCCAGGGCTGGTTTTTATTACCAGTCCGGCCCTGCATACAGTCTGGAGAAGTGATATCACTGGAGAAGTCATCTCCTCTTTATCACCTCTTTTTCACTCCTTAGTGCATACCCGCCAACATATTTAATCAGTCTTGGATGTTATACACATGAAGGAGGACATGACAACTGGTTGCAGTTTTTTTCGAACTGAATCAGGCAAAGTGCATGAGCCTATGTAGCCAATCAGGGACCAGGGAGATGTCCAACACATTGTAAAGCCTAGTGCTGCCCACCCCTCTCGACTGTAACCTGTTATCATTACCATTTGCAGTGGGCACAGTTTGTTTCCTGTGGTCCTGTTAACAATTGTCATGGTCGCCACCACTGACAAAGTATCAAGGGCAAACTTCATAGGAGCCATGAGGATTTTATGACCACGGTAAGATAAGTGGAGGTTATTATTATGAGGTGTTACGTCTCTTTTAAACATATTAATATGCACAAGCCTAATTTGCTTTAAAAAAATACACATTCATCAGCAAGCACCTCATGGGCACTTATATGTTCAAAATAATAATGGAAAAAGGATGATGGACTTGAATCACCTTAACCATTTGAGTGCCAGAAGGGTGTGCAGCGCATTGTTTCACAATATGTTGCATGCCCCCTGGCACTCAAAAGGTTAAGCATTGTGACACAACACAAGAACAACACACACAGCAGTCAGGGCAGTGACATGTTACAGGTGAAACTAGAAAGTGAGTGGACTTGTGTATTGTCCAGACATTGGGCTTTATGGAAAGAGAAATGAGGTGGAATGAACCATTTAAGTGCCAGAGGTTGCATTCAAAGGGTTAATCTGCACCTAAATGTCCATGTGGCAGTGCAATGTGTTGCGCACCCCTCTGGCACTCAAAGGGTTAATATGCTATTTAAGCATGTACACTAAAATAAAAGGTAGCAATGACCATAAACCACAATGATGGATATTCACGTCCCACCCCAGGAAATGGATAAAGAGTGGTACAGTGTTAGACACAGAAAAAGTAGGGGACATAGAGTCTCCTGCACCCTAGATGAGCCAGAGGGCACTGTAATGCATCCTGCCAGTGACAGGAGGAAGACACAGTAATGTTTGTGATTATCTTAACCAACTGAATGCCAGATGGGTGCTCAACTCAATGTGAAGCAATTCATTGGACACCCCTCTGGCACCCAAAGAGCACGAAAAAAACAAACCTTTCTATATAGAATTTCTGTTCTGCAGAATACAGACTATTAATACAATTTCTATACCAAGTCATGGTCCTCATCTTGCCCTTCTTTTAAACACTATATAATCTGGGCATCCAACCTGTCTGCTGCTACCTACAGTTAAATAATAGCTGTCTGTTAAAGCGGAACTTTCATCAACTTTATACTTAGCCCCAAATCCTTAATAGGGTAGCGATATCAGGGCCGGATTTACAATAAGGCAGAGTAGGCATCTGCCTACAGGTGCACCCCACAGAGGGGAGCCTGTCATTGGGATCACTTTTAAAATTTTTTTTTTTTTTAATTAGCGCACTGGCAGAACAATAATCCCCCCACCCGGTACCCGCTCCATGTTGCCCTTACGTTGCCCCCCCACATTGTCTGTTTCCTACCTCCCTGGAAGCACAGGTCTGTGCATCTCTTGGTACAGTCCTGTAGCTGCTGAGCTCCCTCGTTGGCTCTTTAGGAATGCAGAGTGCTGGGAGAAGACATCCTCTCACAGCGCTCTGCATTCCTGAATAGGAGACCGCGCAGGAGCTCCAGCAGCATCAGGACTGTGTCAAAGGAGGCACAGATGACAGATCTCCTGCCAGGGAGGTAGGAAACAGACAATGGGGGGAGGTAGGAAACGGACAATGTGGGGGGAGGCAATGTGAAGGCAACATGGAGATGGTGGGGGCAAGTTGGAGCCGAAGGGGGGGCAATGTGAGGGCAACATGGAGATGGTAGGGGCAATGTGGAGCTAATGGGGGCAAGTTGGAGCCGATGGAGGGCAATATAGAGATGGTGGGGCAAAGTGGAACTAATGGGAGGCAAGTTGGAGCCGATGGAGGGCAATATGGAGATGGTGGGGGCAATGTGGAGCTGATGGCGGGCAAGTTGGAGCAGATGGGGTGGGGGCAATGTGAGGGCAATATGGAGATGATGGGGCAATGTGGCGCTGATGGAGGGCAAATTGGAGCTGATGAGGGTAATGTGTGGGTAACATGCAGCTGATGGGGGGCAAGTTGGAGCTGATGGGGGCAATGTGAGGGTAATATGGAGATGGTGGGGGCAATGTGGAGCTGATTGGGGGCAAGTTGGAGCTGATGGGGGGCAATGTGAGGCCAATGTGAGGATGGTGAGAGAAATGTGGAGCTGATGGGGGGCAAGTTGGAGATGATGGAGGCAATGTGAGGGCAATATGGAGCTGATGGGGGCAATATGGAGCTGATGGGGGGCAATGTGAGGGCAATATGGAGATGATAGGGGCAATGTGGAGATTAGGAGCATGGTGGAGGTGTCCATTGGACATGGCCAAGGGAAGAGGGGGGGTTCAGATTTCTGTGCCTACATGCTCCTGAGATGTAAATACGGCCCTGTGCGATATACATATAAATACTTTCCATTTGCAGTATAAGTGCGGCATAAGTAAGAGAAACAACGTTTTCGGCAGTCAGCAGCGGGGAACAAAGAAGACATTTTGCAGAGATGGCATATCTGCATCTGATCTGTCTATCCCCTTCAACTCCACGATTGGCGAGATGGAAGCCTTGTGCTTTAAGGCACCAGAAGGGAATGACAGTGCAGGCGCAGAGATCGCCTCCTGCAAGATCCCAGCCATGCCTGCCTGCCGAAAGCATACTCTCTCTTACTTATGCCGCAGTTATAGTGCAAATGGAAATATTTCCATGTATATTGCTACCCTATTAAGGATCTGGGGCTAAGTAAAATTGTTATCCATAAAAATGAATGAAGCCCTTACAGCTATGTGTTTCTGATCATGTGGCTCATGAGACAAAAGCCTTGGGTGCCCCTACCATATACTATCCTATATAATAATTTGCTAGGATGTTTGTCAGAAGCTGTCATGTGCAGTAGACTGCCCGGACACACAGAATGCTGGGAGCACAGAGTGCTGGGAGTTCAGTGAGCATTCTGTGCTTTTGGGCAGTCTCTACAGTGCATGACTGCGTTGGCGGCTGGACGCAGAGCAGGACCGGCCTCTTAACCCTTTCAGTGCCAGAGGGGTATGCAACGCCTTGCAAAGTAATGCTTTGTGTACCTGTCTGGCACTCAAAGGGTTAACATCACCTGGACTTTGGCCCGTTTACACAGGCTTTTATACTAGTATAGTTATATATGATCACCCTACCTTAGGAAGAAGTTGTGAAATGCACTGCTTCCGTGCAGATGGATAATGATCAATCCACTGCAGAACTGCCTCAAACACGATGTCCTCATGCTTACAGTTTACTTCATCTTTCTCTATTATTTCAGTAAGCTCTGTTGCTGTTAGTTCCAGGAACTCAGCCGAGTCCTTCACTATATCCTCAAATTGCTGAAGTATAAAGATGAACGCCTTCTGGCGCAGCTCGGGCAAGTGGTAAATTTGTGTGAACTTCCACATGCCAATGCAGTTGTCCACGGTGAGCTGGCCCTCCAAAAACTGGCAGCATGCACTGACAATGCCCATGACATTGAACTGGTCAGCGGCAACCAAAAGTTCGATGACATTTACCGTCGTTATGGGCACTGTCCCGGTGTAGGCATAATCTATGATGAACTGCATCATTGCAGGAGAAACGTTCGGGATGTTATAAACGTTCTTCTCTGCAGAACTCCAAGCACCGGTGAATAATTCCCTGTTCACAGAAGGAAAAACACAGAGGGGTATTAGATGTGTATCTGGGTCTTTCTGGTGTTATGCAATTTTTCATCTAGACTTTCATTGACTTACAAAACCTGACAACATTTCACATAAGACTAAAAGTAACTGCTTTCTCTCTCTCTCTCTCTCTCTCTCTCTCTCTCAAACACTTGGGGTTTATGCTCGAATGTGAGATAAATATGAGACAACATGAGAGAAACTCTATAACTCCCAAGTAATTCTGTGGCGCAACGTTTTGTAAGATGGTGAGATCTTAGGGCTGTAATCAATAAGCTGAAGAGGTGTAATTCTGGATTAAACCAACCACACCATACTGAATACAGCCCATATTAGTGCCTAGGTCTCCTATAGTAACATAGGGATTAGATAGTGTCTGTCACCAGAGAGTGTATCCACCTTAGTGCATTTCCCTCCAGGACCACTTGTTCTAAGTAAGGTTCTAGGAATGTCTGTGAAAACAGTCCATGATCAGCCAGTCAGAGAACAGGAGCCATCCCCATACTTCATGATTCCCTATAAAAAATCAAGAATATTGGAGGACAACCTGAGGACCTACAGCTGTTCAGGACTACAATTCCCATGATCCTCAGCCAGCCAATAGCTGGTTGGGGACAAAATGAATTGTATTACTGAACAGATGGAGGACTTCAGACCATTCCACATTGGGCTTGAAAGCGCCTTAATGGCCCCAGGTAGATTAAGATACTTTACATGTCACACAGACAAATTCCTATCTATAGCTATAAGTAGATCTATATAGGGAGACAAATAAATGTAAGTATATACATAGGTCTATAGTGGGATGGTCTATATTATACAGGCATCCAGGTGCACAACACTTCAATCTTGTGGGTGCCAAAATACTGTCCGATGGACTACTTTTTTAACCATTTGAGTGCCAGAGGGGAACAAAATGCATTGCTTTCCAATGCATTCGGTACCCCTCTGGCACTCAGAGGGTTAATGTGTTGAACACCTCTCTGGCACTCAAAGGGTTAAGGTAAAACTGTAAAGTGTATGTATACCCCAGATTAGATTGCACAGCCTATGCAGCTGTTGTTAGACTGTAAGTTCCTTCATCCTTTGCTATCCTATCGATTCTACACTATACAGGAAAATTAGTCCTAAATAGTGTTGAGCGAGCATGCTCGGCCGATGCTCGGATCGGCTCGAGCATCGCTCTGCTCGGCACATGGCGGTACTCGTACGAGTACCGCATGTGCTCGCCCGCCATGTTCGGGTCTCCTCCCCGCACGTTTTGCGGCTGCTGCGCAGCCAATAAACGTGCAGGGAGGCTCTGACATCGGTGTAATGCCAGCAGCCATGTTGGCTGCTGGCATTACACTGATTGGCTGGCCAGAACCCGTGGTCAGGTGCTGTATAGCACCTGACCAGCGAGTTCGGCTCAGTCTGAGCCAGGGAGAGCTGAGGATAGGAAGGGAAAGGCAGTGTAGGGAGGAAAAAAACAAAAATTGTGAAAAAAAAAGAACCAAAAGTCCTTTTTAGGACTACTGTGTGTGGGGGCAGCAGGTTATTTGGTGTGGGGGGAAAAAAACAAAAAAAAAAAAAAAAAAATATATATATTCTGTTTAGTGTGCAAAGTTGCAGATTAGAGCACATTCTGTTTAGTGTGCACAGTTGCAGATTAGAGCACATTCTGTTTAGTGTGCAAAGTTGCAGATTAGAGCACATTCTGTTAAGTCTTCAAACTAAAATATCAAAGTCACGTATTCCATTCAGTGTGCGTCGCCGCAGTTTAGCAGCACATTCTGAGTACTGTGCAGAGTTGCAGAATAGGAAGAAATACTGTTAAGTCTTCAAACTAAAATATCAAAGTCACATATTCCATTCAGTGTGCTTCGCCGCAGTTTAGCAGCACATTCTGTGTACTGTGCAGAGTTGCAGAATAGGAAGAAATACTGTTAAGTCTTCAAACTCAAATATCAAAGTCACATATTCCATTCAGTGTGCTTCGCCGCAGTGTAGCAGCACATTCTGTGTACTGTGCAGAGTTGCAGAATAGGAAGAAATACTGTTAAGTCTTCAAACTCAAATATCAAAGTCACATATTCCATTCAGTGTGCTTCGCCGCAGTTTAGCAGCACATTCTGTGTACTGTGCAGAGTTGCAGAATAGGAAGAAATACTGTTAAGTCTTCAAACTCAAATATCAAAGTCACATATTCCATTCAGTGTGCTTCGCCGCAGTTTAGCAGCACATTCTGTGTACTGTGCAGAGTTGCAGAATAGGAAGAAATACTGTTAAGTCTTCAAACTAAAATATCAAAGTCACATATTCCATTCAGTGTGCTTCGCCGCAGTGTAGCAGCACATTCTGTGTACTGTGCAGAGTTGCAGAATAGGAAGAAATACTGTTAAGTCTTCAAACTCAAATATCAAAGTCACATATTCCATTCAGTGTGCTTCGCCGCAGTTTAGCAGCACATTCTGTGTACTGTGCAGAGTTGCAGAATAGGAAGAAATACTGTTAAGTTTTCAAACTCAAATATTAAAGTCACATATTCCATTCAGTGTGTTTCAACGCCGTTTAACAGCCTATTCTGTGTACTCTACAGAGTTGCAGAATAGTAAGAAATACTGTTAATTTTTCAAACTCAAATATCAAAGTCACATATTCCATTCAGTGTCTTTCACCGCCGTTTAACAGCCTATTCTGTGTACTCTGTACAGTTGCAGAATTATAAGAAATACTGTTAAGTTTTCAAACTCAAATATTAAAGTCACATATTCCATTCAGTGTGTTTCAACGCCGTTTAACAGCCTATTCTGTGTACTCTGTACAGTTCCAGAATTATAAGAAATACTGTTAAGTTTTCAAACTCAAATATTAAAGTCACATATTCCATTCAGTGTGTTTCAACGCCGTTTAACAGCCTATTCTGTGTACTCTGCAGAGTTGCAGAATAGTAAGAAATACTGTTAATTTTTCAAACTCAAATATTAAAGTCACATATTCCATTCAGTGTGTTTCAACGCCGTTTAACAGCCTATTCTGTGTACTCTGTACAGTTCCAGAATTATAAGAAATACTGTTAAGTTTTCAAACTCAAATATTAAAGTCACATATTCCATTCAGTGTGTTTCAACGCCGTTTAACAGCCTATTCTGTGTACTCTGCAGAGTTGCAGAATAGTAAGAAATACTGTTAATTTTTCAAACTCAAATATTAAAGTCACATATTCCATTCAGTGTCTTTCACCGCCGTTTAACAGCCTATTCTGTGTACTCTGTACAGTTCCAGAATTATAAGAAATACTGTTAAGTTTTCAAACTCAAATATTAAAGTCACATATTCCATTCAGTGTCTTTCACCGCCGTTTAACAGCCTATTCTGTGTACTCTGTACAGTTCCAGAATTATAAGAAATACTGTTAAGTTTTCAAACTCAAATATTAAAGTCACATATTCCATTCAGTGTGTTTCAACGCCGTTTAACAGCCTATTCTGTGTACTCTGCAGAGTTGCAGAATAGTAAGAAATACTGTTAAGTTTTCAAACTCAAATATTAAAGTCACATATTCCATTCAGTGTGTTTCACCGCCGTTTAGCAGCCTATTCTGTGTACTCTGCAGAGTTGCAGAATAGTAAGAAATACTGTTAAGTTTTCAAACTCATATATATTAAAGTCATATATATCGTGTAAGATGAAGAAGGCGGGTAAAAAGGGACGGGGAAGTGGACGTGATCCTGAAAGTTCAGGGCGCGGGTCAGGACGCGGAGAAACTGTGCCTGGTGCCAGAGCACAAGAAAGAAAGACATCCACCATACCTAGCTTCATGTCTGATTTCACAGGGCGTCGCAGGACATCACTCTCGAGGTCCGACCAGTGCGAACAGGTGGTCGGTTGGATGACAGCTGATACTGCTTCCAGTCGGTTAAGCACCACCCTGTCTTCCACCAAGTCCACTCTCAGTAGCCAAGAGTCTGGTCAACATAATCCTCACTCTGATCATCCTTCCTCCCACCATACACGGTCTGGTCAAAGAAGTGATCCCACACTGGGATATAGTGATGAGCTCGTCTCATCACCAATCCTTCATTTGACCCTCTCTCCAAGCACGCTTGCAGAGGAACATGACATCTTGTGCCCTGATTCACAACCTCTAGAGGCTACCCAATCACAAGAAGATGACAGATGTGAACGGCATTTAAGGTCAAAGGAAGTAGTGGATGATGATGATGATGATGAGACACAGTTGCCATTAAATCAACCACTATTTCCTTCTCAAGACCTTGTTGAGGAGAATGTTATACAGTTGTCAATGACCGAGTATGTGGTGGGATCAAGACTTGAGGAGGATGATCAGAGTGAGGAAGTGGAGGAGGACTTGGTGGACGATGAGGTGACTGACCCCACCTGGGAAGTTGTAGAGCCGAGCGATGACAGCAGTCCTGAGGGTGAGCCATCTGCAGCACCGCAACAGGCTGGAAGAGGCAGTGGTGTGGCTACAGAAAGAAGGCGGACCGCACCAAACCGGCCCGCAAATGTTCCACGGAGCACCCCCTTGCGTAAATCTACCTTGCCAAGGGGTAGGTGTTCCGCGGTATGGCGTTTTTTTAAGGAAAGTGCGGACGACAAAAGATTTGTAGTTTGCAACCTGTGCCACACCAGAATGAGCCGAGGCATGAACACTAGAAACCTCACCACCACCAGCATGATCCGACACATGGCATCCAAGCACCGTAGTAAGTGGGAGGAACGCCTGGATCGCCCATCTGTGTCTGCAGGCCACACCACTGCCTCCTCTTCCCCTGTTTTCGGTGCCGGCCAATCGCCTGTCGAAGGCGCAGGCCCGCATACCTCCCGCCCTGCACCTGTAGCATCTGAAGCACCATCAGCGACCACATCCACTTCCCTGTCCCAGCACAGCGTCCAAATGTCGTTACCCCAGGCATTTGAGCGCAAGAGAAAATACCCAGCCACCCACCCACAGGCCATAGCACTAACCTCACACCTTTCAAAATTACTGGCCATCGAAATGCTGCCATTTAGGCTTGTGGACACTGAGTCCTTCCGCAGCCTGATGGCAGCAGCTGTCCCTCGGTACGCGGTCCCCAGCCGCCACTACTTTTCCCGGTGTGCCATCCCCGCATTACACCACCATGTGTCCCGTAACATCACCCGTGCCCTGACCAACGCAGTTACTGGGAAGGTCCACTTAACGACTGACACATGGACAAGTGCTTGTGGCCAGGGACGCTACATTTCCCTGACGGCACACTGGGTGAATGTCGTGGAGGCTGGGAGCGACTCGGACCCTGGGATGGCACGGGTGCTACCCACGCCGAGGATTGCGGGCCCTACCTCCATCAGGGTTTCCACCAGCACCTACGTTATTGGCTCCTCCTCCTCCGTTTCCACCTCCGAATTCTCTACACACACCGCCACTCCCCCATCAGCCAGTAGCTGGAAGCAGTGTAGCACTGCAGTGGGGAAGCGTCAACAGGCCGTGCTGAAGCTGATCTGCCTTGGGGACAAACAGCACACGGCCTCAGAGCTGTTGCAGGGGATTAGTCACCAGACCGAGCAGTGGCTCTCGCCACTCAACCTGCAAGCAGGCATGGTTGTGTGTGATAATGGGCGTAACTTGGTGGCGGCTTTGGAGCTCGGCAAGCTCACACACGTACCATGCCTAGCGCATGTATTTAATTTAGTGGTGCAGCGATTTCTAAAAACCTACCCCAATGTGCATGATCTCTTGACCAAGGTGCGCCGCGTGTGTGCACATTTCCGTAAGTCATCTACAGCTTCGGCCGGCCTGTTGAAGCTGCAGCAGCGCTTACAATTGCCAGCTCACCGGCTGCTGTGTGACGTGAGCACGCGCTGGAACTCCACCTTCCACATGTTGGCCCGGCTTTGTGAGCAGCAGAGGGCAGTAGTGGAGTACCAGCTGTTACACGGTCGTCGCCTCTCCGTTCAACTTCCTGTAATCAGAAGTGAGGAGTGGGAATGGATGTCAGACCTCTGCGAGGTTTTACGCAATTTTGAGGAATCGACACAGATGGTGAGCGGCGATAACGCTATTATCAGTGTAACCATCCCACTTCTGTGTCTACTGAAACGCTCGCTGCTCACAATTAAAACCGACGCTTTGCATGTGGAAGAGGTGGAAATGGGGGAGGAAGAGCTTACACAAGGTGATAGCCAGAGCACCCTCACTTCGTCTTCTCAGCGACAATTGGAGGAGGCGGAGGAGGAGGAGGAGGAGGAGGAGGAGGAGGAAGACACGGTTGCCTCCGCTACAGAGGGTAGCCATGGAACTTTAGTTCCATCTCTTCAGCGTGGGTGGGCAGAAGAGGAGGAAGAGGATGAGGATATTGAGAGTCAGCCTCCTGGTGAGGACAGCGAAATCTTGACTGTTGGTACTCTGGCACACATGGCTGACTTTATGTTAGGCTGCCTTTCCCGTGACCCACGCGTTGTACGCATTTTAGACAACACGGATTACTGGGTGTTCACCCTTCTGGACCCCCGCTACAAAGAGAATTTCTCATCTCTCATTCCTCCGGTGGAGAGGACAAGCAAAATGGTGCAATACCAGAAGGTTCTTGTTGAAAAATTGCTCCAAAATTTTCCATCTGACAACGCTGGCGGCAGAGTACGTGCTACCTTGGCCAACCGAGAAGGGGAGAAAAGGGGAGCACACAGCAGTTCCGAGAAAGGCAGGGCAACACTCTCCAAGGCGTGGGACACCTTCATGACACCCCGCCAGCACCCTCACCCTGATGCGCAGCCTAGTGTCACAAGGAGGGAAAAGTTTTGGAAGATGGTGAAGGAGTACGTAGCAGACCGTGTCAGCGTCCTCAATGATCCCTCTGTGCCTTACAACTACTGGGTGTCCAAGCTGGACACGTGGTATGAACTGGCACTCTACGCCTTGGAGGTGCTGGCCTGCCCTGCCGCCAGCGTTCTGTCTGAGCGGGTATTTAGTGCTGCTGGTGGCATCATAACAGATAAGCGTATCCGCCTTTCCACCGACAATGCTGATAGGTTGACACTTATAAAAATGAACAAGGCCTGGATTTCCCCTGACTTCTCCACTCCACTGGAGGAAAGCCCCGGGGGAACATAAACTCACTTTATATATGTTATTTACAATGATGGGAATACTCTGTATTCCCATTCACCCCTTCCACCCCAAAAACGGGTATATGGTTGACTCTTAATGTTCTCATCCTCCTCCTCCTCTTCCATATGCCCTGGGATATAATTTTTATATAGGGCCAGCTCACCAGCGTGCCCTGGGATATAATTTTTATATAGGGCCAGCTCACCAGCGGGCCCTGTGATATAATTTTTATATAGGGCCAGCTCACCAGCGGGCCCTGTTTGCCAATTTTTATATAGGTCAGCTCACCAGCGGGCCTTCTCATATAATGTTTTATTGGGTCAGCTCTCTAGCGGGCCCTCTCATATAATGTTTTATAGCGTCAGCTCACTAGCGGGCCTTCGCATATAATGTTTAGGATGGTCAGCTCTGCAGCAGACCCTCACCCATAATGTTTTAGATGGTCAGCTCAGCGCACGTTTCCCTCTTAATCATGGCCTCAGTTCTGAAAATCAAGGAAATTTTTGGGAGAATTTGCCTCTGCGCACGTTTCCCTCTTAATCATGGCCTCAGTTCTGAAAATCAAGGAAATTTTTGGGATAATTTGCCTCTGCGCACGTTTCCCTCTTAATCATGGCCTCACTTCAGAAAATCGATGAAATTTTTGGGAGAATTTGCAGATGATATACAAGTAAATATACAGCAAATACTGTTTGGTAACAATTTTTCGCCTAAAGTCGTTTTTATTTTCCTTTTTGTGTGTTTTACGGTCAGTCTGTAAAAATGGCGTACTACGGGCGAAAGATCGTTCCCAGCAGCGATGTTGGAGTCCAAGGTGCATCCAGACATCCTCCCTATGCTGTCCCTGAACCATTTCTGTAGTGTTTCCATCTTTTTCTGCCCTTTTCCTATGGACCAGGCACCCTCCCCTCATCAGAGCAGGGGGTGCCTGGTGTAATGCTCGAGTCCTCCCATTGACTTCAATGGGGCTCGGATGCTCGGCCGAGCACTCGAGCCTCAGGGGGTGCTCGGTCAGAGCACCCGAACATCCGAGCATTGGGGTGCTCGCTCATCACTAGTCCTAAATACTGGAGAGCCATATGTTGCTGAGTCTTATACATAATAAACATATTAATAGTATTGTGCCTGATTTTTTGCACATGTTCCCTGAAGTGTTTCCCTGGGTCCTGAATGGTTGATCTCAGTCTAAGGTGATCAGTGGGCTGGTCTCCAAACTTACCGAAAATAAGGGCTACAGTTGCAGAGAATGATCTTATGAGCATTAAAAGTAATGCCATTCACATTTATAATCACATCACAGAACAGGCCTTGCAGCCTCAGCTCATTGAAGACGCTTAAATCCATGTCGCTCAGATTGCAACTGTCTCAATCGTGTGAAAAAGTGAAAATGACAGTTTGTTCACCTTCCACTGCTAACAGAGTCTGTAAAACCCAATCAATGTCATTATCAGAGTTTGTGTTCTGTGACATCATATGATGGAATGTTGGGCATTATCTTTCAATGGTGAGTAAACTGACATATTTCATATCCCAACTGTCACCATTTTCACCTGCATTAGGAACTGTAGTCAAAGAAAACCAAAAGTCACAGGTCTCACACTTTCAGTCTATATTAGAAGGCAACCTGAGGCCCTCCAGGTGTTCATAACTACAATTTCCATTATCCCCAACCAGCCAGAAGATGATTGAGGGATGGCAGGAAATTTAGTCCTGAACAGCTGGAGGGCCTCAGTATACTCAGCCATGATCCTGAACAGATAGAACTACAGACCAAAGGTTCAAAAAATAGGAAGACTAATCAACTTTGCAGTGCAATGACAGTGGTCATAAAGGGCCATATATGTAAAGTCAAAAGTGGCACAATTCTCATGCAAAAATCCCATTGATATGCATGTTTTTAATCCCTTGAATGCTGTACTGGTATCTGATAAACTGTGACACAATAAGCTGAAGATCTCACTGGCAGTCAAGGTGTTGAATACCCTTGAAATCAACAGAGATTTGGGGGATGTTGATATGCTCTCTATCGGATTATTATAGAGCAGACAAATAATCACCTCGGGCGCTATAGTTAGTCTCTTCTTCCTCTCTATCTTCTTTCTTCTACTGTTCCGTGTTTTTCTTCTGTCTTCTATTCAGAGTCCTGTAAAATAAAGAGAAATATTAATGATGTGCCACAAAAGAACTCGCACATATATACATAGTTTAAGCATTGCACATATGTTCAAGTAAATATAGTAAAAGGTGCACATCCCAATGTGATGGAATTTTAAACAGAGACTGTCTTTTTATATGGGCAGTCTCTGTTCAAAATGACACTCAGCCATTGGCTGGGATTTGTGCTTATGCACCTTCAAGTTGGGGATTGAAGGAACCTGCTTGAAGATGAACCGTGTACGAATGATATCCCTTTTTTATATACATAATCCCTCCATTACATGGGACCAAAAATAATTGGACAAATAACATAATCTAAACAAAGTCATCATATTCACAACTTTGTTGCAAATCCTTAGCATTTGATGAATGCAGCTATAAACATCACAAAGTAATAGGTTTCTTCCCTAGTGATGCTCTGCCAGGCCCATACTGTGGCCATCTTGAGTTCCTGTTAGTTTTGGGGCATTTTTCCATGAATTAGCCTTTATTTATAGCAAGTGAAATGCATGCTCAGTTAGATCCAGGTTGGGTGATTGACGAATCAAGAATATTACACTTTGTGGCCATGAAAAGCGACTTAGTTGCTTTAGAATTATATCTGGGGGTCATTGTCTTGCTGCAAGGTGTAGTGCCTTCCAATGAGTTTTGAGGCATCTGGTTGGATCTGAGAAGATTAGATGTTTCACAGATAAGGTGGTATGCTTTGGATCATGTTCAGTTCCTTTGTTTAATCAAATCTATCCATCTGTCCATAAGACTTTGTTTTGTGTAATTTTAGCAAACTATAACCTGGCCTTTGTGTTCTTGAGGTTTTTCACGGATTTATATTGTATGCTAAACCCTCTGTGGTTATGCTGGTATAGTCTTCTGTTTCTGGCAGTCTTTGACACGCCTATGGAAAAGTGACCTTGATCTGTTCAACAGCTGAAAACTAGGGAGACAAGGAAGGCATTTTCTGCCTTCCTTTCTTACTACTGGAGCGGCTGTATAAGTCGGCTCCAATAGAAGCACTTGATGTGAAGAACCCTGTCACTGGGTTCATTCATTAGATATGCAATGTTGTGCTGTCATCAATGAATAAATGACCCATTTTTTGAATGACTGGGGGATTGAATCATTCATGAAAGCGCATCAATGTACTTCTCATGAATGAATCTAGTGACAGGGTTCACTTCAAGAGCTTCTACTGGAGCCAACTTATACAGCCGCTCCAGTAGTAAGAAAGGAAGGCAGAAAATGCCTTCCTTGTTGCCCCATGGATCACCTATACTTCTGGATGGGTTATCTATGCTAGAGGGGATTTCAGTGCTTGGTGTACTATTTTTGTTTATTTTAACCCTTTGAGTGCCACAGGGGTGAGCAATGCACATTTTATGGCACTCAATGATGGTGATGAGTGAAGGGAGGAAATCCCTTCCACACAATCAACAGGTCACAAACCTTCCTGCTGTTCCTGCATAGGAAAGTACAGGGAGATTCCAACTTTGACAACCTGAGATAGGTAAAGTTGCGACTGTGAACTCAGACAGCAGAGGCTGCTAGCTGAGTAAAGTGAATGTGTTGAAGTGTCATATTAACATCTGAACTCACCCCCTTGCATACGAAAGTGTCTCATTATGCCTCATTTCCATAAGGAAATAGGCCATTGTTGATATGATGAATGAAAATTCATAAACCTGTTGGATTGATGTTGATGTGGGCATATTTTGTCGGAGTGCTGGTGATGTGTTGTCGTAGACACTTTAGTGAATACTATCGATGCGTCTGTGACACTGCTCCGACAGGACATCAACATTTTTAGCCGTCTTCAAATGTTAGTGCATGTAGGCGAAGATATTTAAACTCTTGAATGGTAGAAAGGTCAGATCTCCAATGATTTGGGAAGCTGAGAGTTGGAGGGGTCGCTAACATTCAAGGGGTCAAAAGACCCATTTATATATGGGAGGGGTGTGTGGTGTTATTCCTCCCATATTACAGTTGTTTGGTTTGTTCCAGATTTGCCACCGTTTTTCCATAATACATATGGCACAAATGGCCTGTTCTGAAGCAAAACCACTGCACTGCAATGCATTAGAGACTCTCTAACATTTGAGGTATTAAAAAACTCAATTTAAATCAATGGAAATGTACTGCATTTTCATTTCAAAGCTATGGTGCAATGGGGTTGCTTCAGTATTACACCTCTTTAGCTTGATAAATAAGACATGCAGTGTATTGATAGGAAGTGATATGTTCATCATGAGTCAGTCCCTCCTTGGTATGGTTCAGTCAGTCCTCTCTAGGGCCAAGGTGCCTTAATGGCAGGGACATCATAAAGGATCAGTCCTTTCTAAGTCCAAAATGTACAATGGTAATATAATACCACTATTACACTTGGGTCCTAGGAGGGACTGACTCATAGACTTGTCACAACTCACAACTTAGCTTGGAGTAGTATTTACTTATACGTTACTACTGCTATGGTATCAAAATGTTTAAATAACATTGAAATTTAACCTGTTATATAATAATTTAAATCAAGAATTTTAAATTTCACTTGTACCTCTAGCACATAGGAATACATTATGGCAAAATTGTTCTTCCCTCCTCAAAATCGTAGGTTCTGGCATCTGCCGACCACCTAATACCCTGGCACAGTCCCTTCCAGACATAGCCCACCTCCTCAATTAGACTGCCACTCAAAACAAGGAACGCAAGTTGTTGGTTTTTGGAGACTTTAAAGATAGTAATGTTTCATAATAAAAGCAGCTCTAATTAATCATCATAGTATTTGGACATTGGAGAGTGTTATTCAATTCTGTCAGAGAGGGACAATCTTCAATTAAGATAAGGGAAAAACCTGAAAAACTTGTGAAGGGGGGCAGGGATTTCATTGTTCTCACAGAAAAAAGATTGTCCCCTTCTGTTATCTGTCTGGTCTATGGACTGGATTACACATCTGAGAAGAGATGGCTTACACTAGGTAAAAGGGGCGGGAGGGGGAACTTTGCTTGTGAATATCTCTCAAACCACAAAGGTTTCAGAAATAAAACTTATGTCGTTCTTCATGTTTTTTTTAATGCCTACAAAATAAAATAAAGATAAAATGTATTACTATCCCTTTAATGTTGATTATCTGGACCCAAGTAATGACAGGTTCTGTTCATTGTTTAAGACATTGAACTTATAGTAAATAACTAATATTCTCCCCTACTCATATAAATCAAAAATATCCAACCATAGTCTCCTGAACTGGATCCTTTCAGGATGTTGTCATATTCAGTACATTCTGCTTTTAGTAATGTGGTCAGCATTTGAATCTCATTGGGAGTTTTATCTGGATGTCACGTGTGATGTAATCAGCAAAGCCTTTGGGAGAGGAGAGTTATCCTGTATTTCCCAGCTTTTATGCATTTGAGTGAGAACTTAAGTATGGCGTTAGTGGCCTTAGTGAAAGCTTTTTGCCATTGAATTTCCATAATTAATATTCAGATGTTAAAATTGGTGCAGTTGGTTTGCTCCAGAATTGCACGGGTTTTCCTAAAGTTGAGCAATTCTGTAGAAAGGCAGCTGCACCATAGGGATCAAATAAACTGTCCTGGTGCTTTTAACCCATTACATGATACAACTTTCTCACAGTAGGACAATGTATGTTGGGCTCAATGAACAGTGAAACAAGGCTGGGATGACAGCAGTTTATGTTGGGATTTATGATAGCAACAAAATGTATATATAGATATCACAAAAACCATCTACACACATTATGATCCATGAATCCTCTCTCTGAGGTAGACGTACAAATGTGACATTGTATGAAGGATGCAGCAGCACTCCCATACTTGAGATGTTCTTAGGGAACAAGCACCAAATTCTATTACATGTGATAAATGTTAATACCCATTTTATCAAATATTTTCCTATTGAAGTCTATGGGGAAACCTGGAGATAAAAGCAGTGATAAAATTAGCACCTGTAATAGAATCTAGCCCCAAATTGGTTAAAATGTAAACTTTAATTTAGTATTGATAAAAAAGACATATATCAACATTGGAAGGGCATGGAATATGGAACCACAAAATTGACAAGTATGAGGAGAGTCATATATATTGTCTTACACGTTTAGCACTAAAATAGCGCTTAATTATGGAGTGCCCGAGATCCAAGATAATCCGGCTAAGTAGAAAACAGAACAATTCCATCGGTTTAGAACAATTTAAAAACAAATGAAACTCTCCCCCAACCCCATCAATTAGCTTTATCGATCTAGATACATATATACATTGAAAATTAAAGTGACAGATGTGCACACCACGAATCCCATTGGTATATGGGACATCTTCCAAAAATATACAAAACAAAAATAAAAATATACAGGGGTTATACCAAAACTCCCATAACACCACAAAACCAGAACGCATCAAATTCAATCGTTAGGAATACCCAGACAAAAAGAAAAGAAGAGGGAGGTATGCAACATCAGTGGGCTCTAACTGAATAGAGTACGCAAAACAGGGAGCGGCACAAAAGACAGAAAGGGAAAAGATCAATCCACCAAACCATATAATAAAACTGGACTAAAATATGTAACTGATATCCCACTCGGAATTTAATCAGTGGGGGATCCTCATCTTTAACTTAAAAATCCAGAATGCCTCTCACCTGTTTATTAACCCAATAATGTTGCCCCCCCCTCCAAGGAAGCCTTAAAGGCAAAAGGTGATAAATTTCCCTCATGAGATTCCAGTATGTACTTTGCCACTTCAGACTCCTTTTTTCCGATCTCAGTCTGATTCACATGCTCCCTTATCTTATGCTTACGGGGACAAATAATCCACCAACCTATTGAATAGGTAGATTACGTATTCTGAGCTACAGCTGATATAAATCCTTATACCATAAGAGAGTGCATCAACATTGCTAGTAAAGTGATCTGATACACGGGCAATTTTGCAACATTTGCAAATGTGAGCACCACATCTGAAAAACCTTTGTAGTTTAACAATGTAGAATCTGACCTACACAAAAACTTTTAGTCAGATCACCAGATGCCACATCAAAATCCATCTCCAAGGACCTCTGTAATCGCATAAACTGCCCCATGGAGATATTGTGTTTCTGGAAACGGGGATGTGCAGAACCAGCATGTATCAGGCTATTGCCTGCCGTTGGCATTCTATACACTCCAGTCTAAACTTTATTGACCACAACATCAGCCATAAGAGTAAGATCCAAAACAACATGGTGTCAGGATGGTGGGTATAAGTAAAATTCAAATTGCAGGCATTATTATTTAAAACCACCGTGAAAGAACCCACCTCATCCTCTGTTCCAGACCAAACAAATAGAACATCATCTATGCATCTCCAGTACCACAAAATCCTATCACAATGGGGGTTCCCCTCCCCAAAGATGTGGGTGGACTCCCACCAACCCATATAAAGGTTGGCGAAAGAGGGAGCAAAACTTGTTCTCATTGCCACACCACACCTCTGGAAATAGAACACCCCATCAAATGCAAAGAAATTGTGGCTCAGGAGGTACTCAATGGCCTGAAGTAAAACGTGATTAATTGGAGAAACACTCCAATTGAACACAAAGTGCACAAAGACCCAAAGAATGAGGATAGATGAATAGAGCAAAGAAAACTCTGTCTCTAACCTCTGTCCCTATCTCCACCCCAACTGTAACATCTGCTGTAATGACACCACAAAACACAATTTCTTTAGGAGTGCTCTACCAGGAATCATACAGGAGTATAGATTTTCAAAATATATTGAGGGTGTCTATATCAGGGATCTCTTCGGCAGTGCAGCTTCTCCTTAAGTGAGAGTAGTACTATCCCTCACAAATCGAATCTAGAGATGCAAACAAACAACAAGAAGAGAGAGTGCAAACCGCCTCTAAGTGCAATACCACAAGTCAGCAGGACAAGCACACATGTGGCAAGGTACACATTAGACGTGGAGGCTATCTCCTGCCTCCCAGGGATATTCGCAGGCTCTGGTTTTGCTGCAAGCTGGCAAGATGTCTGTATATGCTCCAGTGAGAGAACGCCGGTTCAATGTGATATTGTAACTGTTTTATGGACACTCAGACACAGTAGGTTTAGATGAAACACAATTTTATTGAAAAAAAACACAGAAAAGAATAACCCTCTCGGGTCCAGTAATATATGTTCACAATATAGTTCTGACACAGGTCAGGTTACAGTATTCAATACCCACACGGGTCCAGTATATATATATATATATATATATATATATATATATATATATATATAACAGCAATAATATAAAACTGACACATATCAGGTATAGTTCGTGTGATACTCAGCAAGACAGCAGTGAAATGGTTACTATTAGGCCTAGAAGACTGACAGGCCCTAATAGCACGAGGCCCACAACACACTCACTATACAGAGAGTGACACAATAGCGAGTAATGCCACAGGAGTAAACGGAGGCCCAGGACAAGCGGTAGACTGCCGTAGCAGTAATAAAGAACTGCAGCTGTAGGCACAGAGGAACACCCAACTGAGACTGCATTGACTGTGACCCGATGAAATATGGCACCAACCCTGAAGGGGTTAATGAACGGTTAGACCTAGAGTCGACTGCCAGATAGTGAGAGCAGCCTGAGGTGCCCAGGAATAGACCAACCTCAGCTTGCAGCAGAAAGACGTCAAGCGTACCGTGGTGCAACCAGATGGATCTACCACACCGGGGTGTCGCCAAAGCGACACAATAGGTGACTGGGTCACAGTAAAGAGGCTGCTTGAGCAGCAATGAGGCAACAGAGGATCTGTCCGTAGACAGAGAGGACACCGGATGACAGCCCCTAGCCGTATACCGGATGGGGGTGCAGGCCGGACCTGAGATACACGGAACAGGAATGTTCACCAAAACTGGGTCGGTACCCAGAGCAGGAACATCAGCCAGGCCTGGTCGGTACACAGAGCAGGAACGTCAGCCAATCCAAGTCGGTACACAGAGCAGGAACGTCAGCCAGGCGGGGTCGGTACACAGAGCAGGAACGTCAGCCAGTCCGGGTTGGTACACAGAGCAGGAACGTCAGCCAGGCCGGGTCGGTACACAGAGCAGGAACGTATACAGAAGAGTAGTCAGGCAGTCCGGGTCAAACACAGGAATCACACGAAATACTGGAACAAGCGCTAGCAACGGAAACACCACGAAAGGGTACCGGAGACGTGATAGGGCTCAGGATTTAAGGGCAAATACTGGGCGGAGCAAAGCCACACCAACCAATAAGAGGAATAAGGAAGTAGAACTGACAGAATGTCGCCAGCAATAGCACGGGCACCGTGATAGATTTCGGAGAAGTGTTGTGGTGGTGGTGACCAGAGAATACTCTCCTCTGTCTCCTTTCCTCTCTCTCTCCTCTGTCTCCTTTTTTCTCTCCCCTGTCTCATTTCCTCTCTCTATCCTCCTCTGGCGCCTTTCCTCTCACTCATTTGTCTCATTTCTTCTCTCTATCCTCCTCTGGCTCCTTTCCTCTCTCTGTCTCTCCTCTGTCTACTTTCCCCTCTCTCTCTTTCTCTAACTCTCTCTCTCTGTCTCCTTTTCTCTCTAGCCTCTCAGTCTTCTTTCCCCTCTCCTCTGTCTCCTTTCCTCTATATCCTCCTCTGTCCCCTTTCCTTTCCATCCTCCTCTGTCTCCTTTCCTCTCTCTTTTCTGTCTTCTTTCCTCTCCACCTCTGTCTTCTTTCCTCTCTCTCTTCTGTCTTCTTTCCTCTCCACCTCTGTCTTCTTTCCTCTCTCTCTTCTGTCTTCTTTCCTCTCCACCTCTGTCTTCTTTCCTCTCTCTCCCTTTTCTCATTTCCTCTCTTTCCTCTATCTCCTTTCCTCTCCATCTCTCTCCTCTATCTCCTTTCCTCTCTCTCTCTTCTATCTAATTTCTTCTCTCTCTCTCCTCTGTCTCCTTTCCTTTCCCCTCTGTCATCTTTTCTTTCTTTTTCCTCTGTCTCCTTTTTGCTCTCTCTCCTCTCTCTCCTCCTCTGTGTTCTTTCTTCTCTCTCCTCTGTCTCCTTTCCTCTCTTTCTCCTCTGTCTCCCTCTTTGAGACTCAAATCCCTCTTTCCCATCCTGGTGTCCCTCTCTTATGAGATCAGAGTGTGGTGTGTATATAAGTGTATCACGTTGCTTCACAGCAACAAATCTCACATTAATGTTTGTTTAACCCCTTAACGACCCTTGAGGTGCCCAGTCATAGTACGTCAACGGTCGATCTGACTGAACGACCCATGATGTACTATGACCATCATGGAGTTCCGGGCTCCCCCCGCTGCTGCACGCCATTCGGAGAATCTGGAACCGGAAAACGAAAAAAAAAATGCTCCGCAGACGTTCAGTCGTGGCGTGGCGCCGATCCCTTGGTCGTAAAGGGGTTAAACTTCAGTATTTGTGTTTAAAAAATAGCCTGGGTAAATAGAATAATTTGATCTGGATCTAAATTATTTATTTAGTTACACAAAGAGGTGTCAATAGTTCATGAAATAAACTGAAAATTCTCTGTCATACCCTGTTCACCAGCCCCACCCCAAGGAGCACCACCTAAATTAATTCTGCTTCATTGGTCATTTGAAATGTTGGGAGGTATAGTAATTGTAGCACTTTCTTCAAAAATAAGCCCAACTGAGTCTACTACTAGAGTATTTGCCTAAGAGAATCTGGCAACTAAAAAAGTAATAAGTTTTAAGGTGGCCTCATATTGTTTCAAATCAAGGATGCTTATAAAAACAAACTCTTCAGGATTAAACTGATTCCTTTGCAGTCCTACAAAATTACATTTTCATAAGCATCCCTGAGTAAACACCTTAACTGCAAAGCCTTTTCATTCCCCAGTGCTAAGCATATTTTCAATGTATACTTTTGTTGCAGTTTGCAGTCAAATAATTATTTGGTGATTTTTTTTTGTGAATAACCCACACATGTAATACAATGGGCTTTTTTCAGCAGACCCTGCTCTTTCAAATGATAACATTGGTTTGTGGATACTTCCCTCCTAATATAGCCAAAATATTTTACCCATAATGCAAAAAAATTGTTTTTCTTATGAATTTCCAATAAAGTGAATGTCTTGAAGTATATGGATTCAATGGTCCACTTGCAACTGTCTGTGATTCTAAGTATTAATTCATCTTTCCAAAACACCAAAATTCCTAATTTTATGCAAACTATTCCTATAAAAAATCAGCAACTGAAAAGAAAAGTTTTAAATTATGTTTCCGTTTTACACCATTTTTCAATTTAGGCACAAAATGCAATATAAAAGCAAAAGACATTGCACCGAAGTATCTAAGTGTAGTATCACTGGGTAATTGGGATCAGTATATATATATGCAAATTAAACGTGCTAAACATAATCAATGCTAGCTCCAAATTGTTAGCTCGAATTGTGCAAAATAAACTGAAAAAATGGTACTAATGTTGGTGGTATCTCTCAGGCGCAGTCATACAGTGGTGGATAAACTATTATCTACAATAAGCACAGGGGCATGTGATGGTGGATTGGCTTCTTGAAGTGGCAGAGGATCAAGGCAATAGGCAAAGGAGATGTTACATGTGAGGTGTTAGTCCACTAATAAATCAATCAGGCTTCTAACTGTTTATGCCCTACTAGTGATCCATGCAAGTGACAATATACAAGCATGAAATCACTTAATTGCTATGATCTGCATTAAATTGTCTGGACCTTGAAATAGTGGTATCACTCATCACTGGTCTCCTTGCTTCTAGTAATCATTATTCCTCTCACAGTCCCTTCTCACGCACATGGTTCTGTTTGGAGCCTTGATTCCCACCAATGTTCTTGGTACCCACTGTTGCTGGTGTGTTCCTTTTCTTGATAAGGAATTGCCGGTGTTGTAACCATCCACTGCAGCTAGTACAACATTATCTCATGAGCTAGATCTCACAAAATATGCAGAAAGCAATGTATTTGAATATTTATTCATACTGAGTATACAAATAAAATAAGAGGAAGAGACAGAGTGGTCCAGAAATGTGTTAATACAAATCTTTTAGTGTTACGGTTCAGTACACTCAGACACGGTAGATGTTGGTAAAACACACTTTTATTAAGCACACAAGGAATGAAGTAACCCTCACGGGTCCAGTAACAACAGTAGAAACTGACACAGGACAGGTTACAAGCAATTTAACCCACACGGGTCCAGTATGTAGTATACACACAATACTGCCACAGGTCAGGTTAATGAATATGATACAGTGTATGAATGCCCAATGTAACCAGTGAATCCACTGGTAATATGCGTAACGAAGGCCCAATGTCGCCTATAAGCAAGGCGAGGCAACAATGACAGGACTGCAACCACAGGCACTGGACGCCTGTAAGCGGATACAATGGTGGACGCCCACCACGATACACAGGCTGGTCAGAGCTTGTGCCTAAATGGAGGCCCTACCGGAGCAGCCCAACACCGTGTGCACGTACTACCTTAAAGGGTTAATGTGCAATAGTATAAATGGATGGCAACCGGAAGCGCACAATGGAACCAAATGGAGACTGAACGCACACTGAAAAGGAGCCCAACAAAACCCTGAGTGGTAGTAGTAAAACGAGGCCCTTCCCTGGAAGGGGTTAATATCGCTATGGTCTGGATAATGGCAACCACAGGAGGCGCTCAACTGAACCACAAAGACCAAGCAAGTGCAACACGGTGTGGAGGAACAATGAGGCTCTTGACCACTGGCTGAGTATACTGGCAACCGGAAAAATGGAAAACAAGGATGCCCAGTAAGCTGTAACGGTGCCAGACAGGCAGCAGCAGGAACAGTTCGGAGGAGCCCAACCGGGCAGAACAGAAGCAGGAACCACCACCAAGTCGAGTCGGTGCACAGTGCAGGAACGTCAGCCAAGCCGGGTCGGTACACAGAGCAGGATCCTCAGATGTGCCGGGTCGGTACATAGAGTTGGGTCGTCGGTCTCCCCGGGTCGGTACACGGAGCAGGAACGTCAGCCAGGCCGGGTCAGAACAGGAAGCAGGAACGTCAGCCAATCCGAATCGGTACACAGTATCAGGAACAAGACAATGGCGTGGTCAGGCAGTCCGGGGTCATACACTGGATCAGAACAACAACAACTAGCACCAGGCTTCAGGTACACCATGAAAGGGCACTAGCAGAGTGACAGCCCAGGGTATAAAAAGGCTGTCACTAGGAGGAGCAGAACAGAGCAGCCAATAGAAGAGTAGTATCAGCGAGATGGACAGAATGTCGGCCAGATCACGGGCGCCGTGTTATTTACCCATATATATTTCTTTTTATGCTATCTTCTTCGATTTTATTATATTTTATTTCTATACCCAGTACAAATAAATATTTTAAATACATGAAGGGGTGACATTACTCATATGCTGAATACCTTCATTTGGATGGTGACTAGCTAAGAGGTCAGTTTACTCTATCTCATGTTCTGTGCCCTGTGTAACCCCACTTCCCAGCCAAGGGGAACGTGGGAAGGATTTGAACAGGGACTGGCCATTTTAAAGACAATCCATTTTTAATTTATTCTCACACACTGAATCGAGAGTCAAGCAAGACTGGGTTTGCAAGTTTTTTTTAATAATTTTTTTACATACTAGTTGAAAAGCCCATTATACAGGCCACAATGCCACTGCCAGCCGGTGCAGTCATGCATAGTAGAGACTGCCCACGCCGCGGCTGATACACTTTCGGAGCACCCGCTCTGCATCAGCCTTGTCATGGACAGTATCTACTGCGCATGACTGCAGCACGCACAGCAGTCTCTACTGCGCATGACTATGTTGTTACAAACTTTCTAGTGAATTATTATATAGGATTTATTTTTACTTTATATCATTGATGATGGTGGCAGATGGTTGTCAAGGTTTTTTGTTTACTTTTACCTAAACTGTGGAGAAAGCTGCAGCAGAAGACCAGAGCATTGTGGCCACTGCTTGTCCACCAACATCAAGCTAAGTAGTTCACATGGGGAAACACATGGGGTGGGGGCTTTCAGTAATGAACATGCTGGTTTTCCTTGCGGAAGGTGGGGGGAACGAGGTGTTCTTTGTTAGACATGTTGGTTTTCTTTGGGGATGGTGGGGGAAACTGGGCTTTTTTTTGGCAATACTTGATTTGTTGTGAGCGGGGGTAAATGGTCTCTATTATTTTCACTGGTGAGTTTTTTTGGGGGAACAGGGGCTTCATTTTGGTGTTTTTTTTATTTTTATTTTAATATTTTTAAAACTGCGAGGACCAGAGTGTTACAGTGAATATGCAGGGGACCCTGGGACTTATTTCTTGGTTGTTTGAATTAATATGGGGGCACCAGGACCCATATTAATTTATTTATATTTTATTGAACTTAAAAATGCTCTCCATTGTGATGTTATTAGGTTAGAGAGTTAGGAGAAGAGTGTTGTCTTTCCAGTTTTTACAAGGCTCATTTTGACCTTTATTTTATTTTAGTTGATTAACCACTGCATTGCCAGTAAAGCTAATTGTAAAAGCACTTTAAATAAAGGGTTTAATTATAGGTTTGGATGGAATGGGATGCTTTTTTAAACATGTTGTTTAACCACGCCATTGCTGGTGCAAAGAAATCCCAACAATTCAGCAACTGGTGTGGATATGAGGAGTTTGTTCAGGAATAGTGATGAGCGAGCGTGCTCGGCCGATGCTCGGATCGGCTCGAGCATCGCTCTGCTCGGCACATGGCGGTGCTCGTCGAGTACCGCCATGTGCTCGCCCGCCATGTTCAGGTGGCGGGGATCTGTGCCGGAAGAGGCACAGATCCGAAGACGCTCCGCTGGACCACCAGGGACTGGAGGTACGGGGGCATTGCGGAGATGAAGGGGGCATTGCGGAGATGAAGGGGGACATTGTGGAAGAGGGGCATAGACTCTATGCCCCTCTTCCACAATGTCCCCCTTCATCTCCGCTATGCCCGTCTTCCACAATGTCCCCCTTCATCTCCGCTATGCCCCTCTTCCACAATGTGCCCCTTCATCTCCGCTATGCCCCTCTTCCACAATGTCCCCCTTCATCTCCTCTATGCCATAGAGGAGATGAAGGGGGACATTGTGGAAGAGGGGCATAGCGGAGATGAAGGGGCACATTGTGGAAGAGGGGCATAGCGGAGATGAAGGGGCACATTGTGGAAGAGGGGCATAGCGGAGATGAAGGGGGACATTGCGGAGATGAAGGGGGCATTCGGAGATGAAGGGGGCATAGCGGAGATGAAGGGGGCATTGACCAGGCACCCTCCCCTCATCAGAGCAGGGGGTGCCTGGTGTCGCCCCATTGAAGTCAATGGGGCTCGGGTGCTCGGCCGAGCACTCGAGCCTCAGGGGGTGCTCGGTCAGAGCACCCGAGCACCCGAGCATCGGGGTGCTCGCTCAACACTATTCAGGAACTTTCAAGATCAGACAGGAGACAGGGAAAACTATTGTCCCCTGGTTCCCCTGCCTGAACCAGCCTAAGAGTAGCAGCAAGCCCCATCCAGCCACTTCCCTTGGGTGTTTTATAGCTTCCTTTTAGAATAATTTTGGAGCAGCTTGTTTTAATCCCTTAACCCGTTAAGAACCCTTGACGATCTTGACACTTCATGGGTTGGTAAGCCATCCAAGGATACATGACGTGCCAGGACCATCATGGAATTCAGGGCTGCACGCCGTTCGAGGAGCTCTGAATCGGATTAAAAAAAAAAAAAAAAAAAAAAAAAAAGGTCCGTAGTCCTTAAAGGGATAGTAATGTCCCTGAACTACTGAACTACCTGAACTACTACAGTGATTCAGTAGTTCAGGTGTTCAGTAGTACTTAAAAAGTGGAGTTTAACGCAAAAAAATGTATCTCTCAAGCCACAATGGTTTGAGAGATATCTTCTTTCAAAGTTTGACGTCTCCTGCTGTCAGCTGTAAAGCTGTCAGCAGGAGATCTGTGTCAGCCGAAACAGAATCTCTGCAGCAGACCCAGAATCGCGTTTTTTTAAACAGAATGACTGCATTGCAGTGATCTACTAAGTGTGCTTGCAAGTCAGGCACACTTGGTAGATCATTGCAATGCAGTCATTCTGTTTATAAAATGCTATTCTGGCTCTGCTGCAGAGCCTCCGTGTCGGCCAACAAGGATCTCCTGCTGACAGCTTTACAGCTGACAGCAGGAGACGTCAAACTTTGAACGATGATATTTCTCAAGCCATATTGGTTTGAGAGATACTTTTTCTGCATTAAACTCCACTTTTTAAGCACTACAATATTAGAAAAGCATATTCAGGGATATTACTATCCCTTTAAGTGCCGGCCGCGTACATGCCCAGACGGTTCTTAAGGGGTTAAGGACCCATAATTGTCCTGGCACATCATGGGTTGGCGTGTGTTAAGGACTCATGATGTGTCAGGACCATTATGGATTTCAGGGCTCCCCTCGCGGCTGCACTTAGGGTTGCCACCTTTTCTTCAAAAAAATACCGGCCATGGCATTCCCTCCATACACTTAACACTGTACAGAGGCCACTTTATTACCAGCCTGCTGGTAAAATACAGGCTGGGTGGCAACCCTAGCCAGGGCCGGACTGGGAATAAAAACCAGCCCTGGAAAAAATTGCTGACCAGCCCCATAGCATTGCGTCATTATACCAATCCCATAGCATAATGGCATTTTTTTTCTTGTTTATAAAAGGGGAAAACATGCATTTTAAAAGACATCTGAATGCCACCACCAGAACAAGAGAGAGTTTATATATATATATATATATATATATATATATATATATATATATACACACACACCACCTCTTGACTCTCGATTCCCCTCTTTTGCCTCTTTCCCACTCTTCATTCCCACCTTTTGCTTCATTCTCCCCCTCTTGAACCCCCTCCTTTTGCCTTTTTCGCTCCCTTTTGATCCCCCTTTCACCCCTTCCTTGACTCTTGATCCCCCCTTTTGCCTCGCTCCCCTTCTTGCCTCTTTCTCCCCCTCCTGATCCCCCCTTCTTTTGCCTCTTGGTCCCCCCCTCCTTTTGCATCTTTGCCCCTCCTTTCGCCTCATGATCCCCCCTCCACTTGCCTCTTTTTTCCCACTCTTGACCCCCCTCTGTCTCTTTCACCCGGTCTTGATTCCCCCTCTTGTCAAGTTGCCTCTCTTTACCCCTCTTGATTTTTCTTTCGCCATTCTCCTCCTCTTGATCCCCCTCTTTGCCTCTTCCCCCCTCTTGCCTTAATCCAGTCTTGACTCTTGTCTTCATCCCCCTTCTTCTCTCCCTCTTGCCTCTCTCTCCCCCTTTCCTGATTCACCCCTTTTGCATCTTTCTCCCCCTCTTGACCCCCCTCCTTTTGCCTTTTTCTCCCCTCACCCCACTTTTCTCTCTTTTGATCTCCCCTTTGCCTCTTTCTCCCCCTCATTAACTCTTGACCCCCCCTTTTGCCTCTCTCTCTCCCCTTCTTGACTCTTGATCCCAACCTTTTGCCGCTTTCTCCCCTCCTGATCCCCCCTCCTTTTGCCTTTTTTTCTCCGTTTTGACCCCCCTCTGCCTCTTTTACCTGCTATTGATCCCCCATTTGCCTGTCTTCTCCACTTACATCTGTCTGTCTCTGCAAGCTACAAGTCTTTAAGGTAGGAGCTGCCAGCCTACCCGGTGTGCAGACACAGTGCTTACCGCGCTGCGTCTGACGTCACTGGGTCTAGGCCTGGCCTGCCTCCACTCAGTAGACGGGCCGGCGGTTGTTCATATCTCGCGGCCGCCTGTTACCTTGCGGCCGCGGATGATCGGAAAGGATCAAACTTTCATTTAAAAAGCCCCGGCCGGCCCCTGGGAAGCCCAGTGCTGGCGGCCTACCGGGATTTTTCCCGTTATCCCGGTAGGCCAGTCCGGCCCTGGTGATGGCTTGGCTCTGAGAGGACCCAGTCCAGAAGCAGGCAGAGTGACCTGCTTTTCACCCCACCATCACATGCTCCCTCTCTCCTACCTCATTCTGAATGGTGCCATCCCAGGGGGGCCCCCTCTTGCCCCCCCTGCAGACGCATGTGTATGTGCCATGGGGGGAATACAATGGATTGGGAGATTCAAGCTTTTTTCCCCAGTATATTTTATTTAGGACCAGTCCTGATGCCCTCCCCCACAATGTCTGAATAAAGTAATGATGAAAAAAATTTTTTTGTCTTTCTAAAGGGTGTAAATGCATTGGACCCCCTTGTGGCCCTCGTATAATTCATGTTTTTAATTATTTTTTATTCATACTTACTTGGGTGGAATCAGGACCCCTCCTGATACCCCCAACAAGGTCTGAATAAAAACTATAATGAAAAAAGTGTGCATTCCACAGTGGGTCCAACACATTGCAAGGGAATGCATTGGACCACTCTGTGGCATACACAGGACTTTTTTATTTAGACCTCATTTGGAGGCATCAAGACCCTTCCTGATGCCCTTTCCACAATGAGGTCTGAATAAAATAATAATGAAAAATATAATAGTCCTGTGTATCTCACTGTGGTGTCCAATGCATTGCAACACAATACACTGGGTACCCTGTGGCACACATAGGATTAATGTGTTTTTTAATTAATATGTTTTATGCATATCTCTTTGGTGGCATCAGTCCCCTCCTCATGCCTTCCAACAAGGTCTGAATTAAAAAAAATGTATGTGTGCCATAGGGAGGTGGGCGGGGGGGGGGGGGTCAAACGCATTGCAAGGCCCCTTGTGGCACACAGAAGGTTTTTGGATTTTTTTCCAATATTTTTTATTTGGACCTTGATGGGGGCATCAGAAACCCTACTGATGCCCCCCATGAAGTCTGAATAAAATAATAATGAATAATAATAATAATAATGAATAATAATAATCCTATGTATGCCACTGTGGTGTCTAATGCATTGCAAAGCAATGCACTGGACCCCTGTGGCACAAAGAGGATTCATTTATTTTTTTTTTAATTAAAATGTTTATGCATATCTCATTGGGGGTATCTGGCACCTCCTGATGCCCCTCAACAAGTTCCAAATAAAAATGTATTTTAAAAAATGTGTCCCTGTGGCGCACACACAAGATTTTTTTTATTTTTTTACAAATTTTTTTATTTAAACCTTGTTGGGGCCATCAATACCCCTCCTAATGCTCCCCCCAATGAGGTCTGAATAAAATAATAATGAATAATTATATGTCTTGCATAGGAGTGCCCAATGCATTGCAAAGTGATGCACTGGACCCCCTGTGGCACACATAGGATTAATTTGTTTTTTTAATTAATATGTTTTATGCATAACTCATTGATGGCATCAGGCCCCTCCTGATGCCTTCCAACAAGGTCTGAATAAAAAAAAATGTATGTTCCATGGGGAGGTGTGTGTGTGTGTGGAGTGGGGTCAAACACATTGCAAGGCCCCCCATGGCACACACAAGGTTTTTGGATTTTTTTCCAATACTTTTTATTTGGACCTTGATGGGGGGCATCAGGAACCCTGCTGATGCCCCCCATGATGTCTGAATGAAATTATAATGAATAATAATAATCCTGTCTATTCCACTGTGGTGTCTAATGCTTTGCAAAGCAATGTACTGGACCCCCTCTGGCACAAAGAGGATTCATTTGTTTTTTTTAATTAAAATGTTTATGCATATCTCATTGGGGGTATATGGCCCCTCCCGATGCCCCCCAACAAGTTCCAAATAAAAATATATTTAAATAAATGTGCCCCTGTGGCATACACACAAGATTTTTGGATATTTTTTTTCATTTTTTTATTTAAACCTTGTTGGGTGCATAAAGACCCCTCCTAATGCTCCCCCCAATGAGATCTGAATAAAATAATAATGAATAATTGTAATAATAATAAACCTTTGTCTTTCATAGGGGTGCCCAATGCATTGCAAAGTGATGCTCTGGACAACCTGTGGCACACAGAGGGTTTATGTTTTTAATTATTTATTCTTTAAGTATTATTTTATTGATTGACTAGTTGAAGAGCCTATTACACGGGTCACAGTGCCACTGCCAGCCGGTCACGGGGCAGTCATGCACAGTAGAGACTGCACACTCCTCGTCTGATAGAGTGCCAGCTGGTCGTGGTGCAGTCATGCTCAGTGGAAACTACCCTCGCCGTGGCTGATACCGCACTGGAGGCTCCTTCAGAGCTCCTCACTCTGTATCAGCCCCATCATGGGCAGTCTCTACTGTGCATGACTGCAGCACGCGCAGCAGTCTCTACTGCGCATGACTGTGTTGTTACAAAATTTCTAGTAAATTATTAAATAGGATTGAAAGGGAAAATATTTGCTTCTGCAAGGCCTACAGATGCGCATTGGCTATACTCTGCTAAAATGTAATATTTCTAGCTATGGTTTGTTCTAACAGTTATAGTTTGATAAGAGCTAATTAAGTAAATGATATCAACTTGTGACATTTGAATTTGTGAACAACATGTCCAGAACAATTCTTTTTATAACTTGTTTTGTCTTATTGCGGTAAGGGGCATTCTGCCAAATGATGAAGTAATTTACAGGTGTGAATGTGTCCGAAGTTTTTAACTATTAATCTCCCTCTGTCTTCCCATTGGTTAAATGACCGACAATGTCCATATCTGTTCATGTATCCTGGGAGGGGAAATCTCTCCCCTTAATTAACATGCCTACCACCCACTGATTTTGCATTATATAAACTGGTGAATTTCGCTTAATAAATTGGATAAGAAGTTATAGCACAAGATTCGTGTCTGCGTGTATTCATTTCTTATCCCCAGTCCTGCGACTTAGGATATCTCGGAGGAACAGTGTGGGAGTCCAAGGTCCCCGTGGAAAATATTATACAGAGTATACAGAAGACAGAGACAGTTATCTACAACAATTTTGGCTGTAGTCGGCAGCATCTTCACAGATGGTGAGTTGACTATATTTTTTTTTATATATATGTGTTTTCATATATATGCTGTTATACGTATGGTCTTCTCACTTGTCTCTGAGGATATTATTATTTGTGGATGACTGGTCTGTATTGAAGTTGGGTAACCAGGCCCAACTTCATCAGGTGACACACATGATTTTAAGATTTTTTTTAGTGTTTTAAAGTGTCATGTGTGGGTTAATAGGGTAGTTTTAGGCACCTGATTGGTCTGTATTGGAGTTGGGAAACCAGGCCCAACATAACCAGGTGATTTAGGCATCTGGTTGGAAGGCAGGTTCGAGTCCTGGCCTCAGTAAATATTGGAGTTGGGTAACCAGGCCCAACATAACCAGGTGATTTAGGCACCTGGTTGGGAGGCAGGTTCGAGTACTGACCTCAATATAGTGATTACAGGGTAACCAGGCTCCTGTAAAGTATGGACACACACACCCTTCCTCGAGATTGAATAAGTCATATTGTTATACTAACAGAATTATATGTATTTCAGTCCTTGTTTGTTATATGACTGTTACTAACCATTTTTCATGTTATGTATATGGCATTACATTTCCCTGTATTTTCATATAACACTTATTAATGTAACTTGAATGCATGTGTTTAAGTAATAATGTCTGGATACTATGCCGTTATAAAAATTTTTATTCACTAATAATTCTTCTGTACAGAATGTATCTGATAATTTGCCCATAAGTAAATTGTTTGTTTCACAAAAATAATAATAACAATACTTTGTCTCTAGATGATTTACGGGGTTAGACCACATAGTTCACTCAAATTTGTCCCCTTGATATATGTACGGGACAGAGTAGATAATCTGTCCGGGTCTATCCCTGAGATATATATATATATGCGGGTATGAGTAGATAATCTTCCCTATGGAGGCAAGTACCTCGTGATTTTTAGGGGCAGCGTACATGAACACCCTATTGACCAGAAGGAAAATGAGTTAATCTAAAAGAAAAAACGCAAACACCCAAACAAGGGACTTGTAATGCCTGAATATGTGATATTGTTCTGTTGTCTGTCCTTGTATTTTTGTCTGTTATGACTAAACATTTGCATGATATTATTTTTATTGCTTTGTTGACCTTGGTAAGTGGTCTCGCTGTATATTTATATACGGATACCATTTAAACTTAAATTATAATTGTGTTGTTCATGTGTATATGTATGTATATGTATGTATGTATTTGTATATCACTCTATACTGACCTGACGGACATTGTTTATTTTGGACTGAGACTTTGATATTATTACTATGGGAATTAATCAATCTAAGCCTAGAAATTCTATAATAACCATTAAGAAGTGTAATACTGGTAAGACAATTAAAGAGTTAAATACTATGTGCAACATAAAAACACCACCTCCCCCACATCAGTAATATATATATATATATATATATATATATATATATATATAGATATATATAGATATATATATATATATAACATTACTAGAGTCCAAATAGTTAAGTGAGTAAGAAATAGGTTTACTTTTAAAAGGAGTTAGAAGAGAAATTGTTGAATTTGAGACAGAAGTTAAGACTGAGAAAAAAAATTTTTTTTCCTGGTCCTAGAAATGCCGCTTATGACTGTGGGAGACCAGGTTGTTAATAAGTCCCCAGATATGTTAGTAAAGACTGTATGGACTAAATATTGTCTTAATCCCATTTAAATCCCCTAAAATCACAATACTGAGTACAATATATATATATTAAGAGACAGCAATTGACTACTTCTGATTACAGATTTTTGCTAGTATAATTACAGAAGTTAATTGTGATAATTTGAGTGAGAAAGATGATTTCCCTTTTTGACTTACGTAGGAGGTGATATATATTATGAGAAAAAAAAAGAGAGAGACAGCATTCAGATAGAAGGAACTGGAAAGTGAATGTTTGTGGAAAAGTTTTGATAATGGTTGGGAAAATGCATGTGGACTTATTAAGGTAGACGATTTGGGACCACTTTGTTATGAAGTGGCTCAAGTAGTCAGAATGTGTATTGATAATTTGCATAGCTGAGAACGTGAAGCATTGGAAATGGCAATAAGAATAATGAGTGTGACGGGTTGTTTTAAGAAAGATACAGAGAATGTGGAAATATAATTTCAGTGTGAGGCAGAGGGAAATGCAGAGGTAGATGGAATTAGGGTGCTAGAGAACCAGAAATAGGCTTTTATTCACACGATGATGGCAGAGAAGAGGTTAAGGACGCCATACTTGTAAAATTTTAGCTCTATGAGAAGTCGGCTTTTCTGTCTCCGCAGCTGCTACCCCTCCCTCACTCCTTTCACTATCTCTTTGTTCAGAGTGTACTAGTTTCAAGATCACGCAGCTGCTTTTGCTGTGTTAAATATTTATTGTTTTGTGAACTGGGAAATTGGATGAAAGATGACTGGATGTGGTTGAGGTATATGTAGATAGGCACAGATGCCGAGGGGTGTAAATGTAGTAAAATTGTTTTGTTTTTGGACTTCAAATGAATCATGCTTATAGTTTTAGATTGTGTTACAGACTGTAATATTTTTTTTCTAAATTAATCACACTTGTCCAGTTAACCTGCTGCTTATCAACACATAACTACGTAAATGACTAACCCTATAATACCTGTATGTTCTTTATAATTGAACTTGGATGTTAACATATTATTGATAAGAATATTTTCTTGTAATGTGCCCTCACCGCTAGGGTTAGTGGTTTGTTTTAGATCTCAGTGTATATGCATTGTATCAGCATTGTATGGAATAATGTTTTAATTTAAGGTATATGGTTGACCGTTACTCATTGTCCCATTGTTGCAAATGCTGGAATGTTTTTATGGATCTGTGGGGAAAATCTGGTTCAAGCATCAGTGTTCATATCCTTAGACTCAATTTACACTATGGTATCTATAACACATTTTACCTGACACATTGCACACACTTCCCAATTATTTGCTGGTTGAAAGTTCTACATACAAGGGCAGTGAAATGAGTTAATTCAGCACTCTGCACTCCTAGTGCCTGATGCAAACTATATGTTGTTTGCAGTACCATCATTTGCCACTTGCTTTCTTTGTGCAGCACTGTTTTTAGTATTCCAGGGTGCCCTGACATGCAACCACTGTTTGCTTTCACGTATAAAGGGAATCAGTATGCGTGAAATAGATTATGTGATCGATTCCCCCATTGTCTATTTTGCTGTAGTCAGGAAAATCCTAGCGTCTTGGTCACCTGATTGTGGCTCCACATTGTTTCCGTATGTGGATGATTTGTGGTTGATGTGTAGCCCAGATGAAGAGTTCTGTGTGAAAGATACATCTTCTTTGTTGTAACATCTGGTCATAAGGTATCACCTGCTAAACTACAGTATTGTCAAGAGACTGTGAACTACCTAGGATTCGTACTGTCACATGGACAGTGGCTGCTGGCTCCTGAATGAGTAAAAGTCATTATCTTGCTCCCAAAGCCAAAGACTAAAATCTGCAATGTTATTTTTCCTAGGCATGGTATTTACTGTAGACAATGGATTTCAGACTGTTCTCACCACGACTACACATTGAGACAGGATACCTTGAGAGATGCTCATGATGTAATACAATGGATTATGGACATGGCATATAAAGTGTCAAAAGTCTACAGCCTTATGTTTTGTTTCTGTTCTGGGACTGCCCAACTACTCTCTCCAGTTCATCTGTACTGTAAGGAGGGAGGTCCCACTGTTTCAGGATGTCCTTACAAAGGAAAATAAATGACTACACTGTAGATTGGTGGTTTATTATTTAAAGCAATATCATCAGTGGTTCAGGGTCTGTCTGAATGCTTAGGAGCAGTAGCAGTCTGATGGTAGGGGCGGTTCAGACACATGAGTGCACAGAAAGGATTTGGTTATGACACTATTTATACATTCAATATTACCTTTCACACTCAGTATTCTTTGTGACCTTACATACATTACTTTTATATTCTCCCTCTGACATATCAGAGGTTGAGGCACATGATTAATTATAGATCATTCATTCCCTATTGTACAAGCACTGAGGAATTAGTTGGTGCTATATATATATGTGTATATATATATATATGTATATATGAAGAATAATAACAATAGATACCTCATTATGACCTGACCTGTAGTCTGTTCCCTTTGAATGCAGTGAGACAATATATGTGGATGGGTCATGAGCAAAACCAGCTGATGGGGTGCATATACTTGGCAGTATTTTCTTTAGTCCAATTACATGATAAGGTATTAATGGCTAACTCTTTCCCTTTTCTATCTGTCCAAGCTGCTAACTAACAGCTGTAACACAAGCATGCTCATTATTAGTAAACAGAGATGTGCCTATAGTGACAGATTTCAGGTATGCTTTTGGTGTGGTGCATAGTGTTGGAATTATATAGAAAAATAGAGGATTTGTGACAGCTGACAGAAACTATTTTTTTTACATCATCAAGTGGTTAATAATCTGTTGGATTTTATATTATTGCCATAAACCATAGCAGTAATCACATGCAAGGGCCATGGTACAGTTGACAACAGTGACCCTAGCGTGAATGCATTTGTAAATGACGTTGCTAAAGACCCAGCCTTACATGGTCCACCCCACCCAGTTTATAATGCTACCACAGACATTCAGTTCCACATCGTAATGATACCTCCATTTTCATACCCAATATATACTCGTTGCGAGTATTAGTCTCTAAGAATGACCTACAGTTTTGGTAAAAGGAGGGTCTGACACTAGACCATAATGGTCTATGGTCAGACAAGGAGGGTAGAATGGGGATACCTTAAAAGACCTGATAAGAAACAGTATAACGTATAACTCCATACAGACTAGGTTTGTAATTATGAAAAATAGAACTAGTAGAGAATTAAATATATAGATGTCTCATATACATAATAAATAATTTACAAAAAATAGAACTAGTAGAGAATTAAATATATAGATGTCTCATATACATAATAAATAATTTACAAAAAAAAAAAAAATAATGCATAGTGCTCATGACCAGCTGCCACCCCCTGAGGGACCAATGCAACAGTTACAAATAGATTTTACACACATGCCCAAATCAGGAAGCATCCAATACCTGTTGGTTATATGTGATTGGATTTTCAAATGGGTCAATGTCACGGTTTTTGAAGACTCTCAGACTTAAGGTTTGGTAAAATAACTTAACTTTATTAAAAGTTAAAGGCAGTCCCCGTAGGGTAAACATACATAACAATACAACAGTAATAGAACATATAATAGGTTCTACCGGCCTTGCCTAAATACCGGGCAAGGCAACCCAAGTGACAGTTTTAATGACAGGCTCTACCGGCCTTGCCTATACCGGGTAAGGCAACCATGAGATGACATATACCGGTTCTACCGGCCTTACCAATACCGGGCAAGGCAGCCCCCACGGAATGCTGAATGTAGGCTCTACTGGCCCTGCCAATACCGGGTAAGGCAACCTTAAAGATGGTGAATTACAAGGTTCTACCGGCCTTACCAATACCGGGCAGGGCAGCCCAAAGGAGTACTGGAGTAGGCTCTACCGGCCCTGCCAATACCGGGTGAGGCAACCTACAGGATGGTATCGTTAAGGTTCTACCGGCCTCACCAATACCGGGCAGGGCAGCCTGAGCAAGTAGACTAGCTGTCAGGTGACTAAGACAGCATAGAGCATAAGTATAGAGGTCTTACTCAGCAGGAGTCTATTGCCAGGAATACTCAGACAACTGCAAGGAAGTGGACAGCGACTGACCACAGTACTGGATGTTCAGGAGCAAACCAACGTCCGCATGTTGGGACTAATGGTAATAGCGCCACCAGCGACCTCACGCTGGAACCAACAATGTATATCGCAACCAGGTTTAGTGGAGTAAACCAGCATCCGCACGCTGGGACCAACAACGTATATTGCAACCAGGTGTAGTGGAGCAAACCAGTGTCCGCACGCTGGATCCAATAATGTATCTCGCAACCAGTTTAGTGGCGTAAACCAACGTCCGCACGCTGGGACCAACAATGTATATCGCAACCAGGTTTAGTGGAGTAAACCAGCGTCCGCACGCTGGGACCAACAATGTATATCGCAACCAGGTTTAGTGGAGTAAACCAGCGTCCGCACGCTGGGACCAAAAATGTATATCGCAACCAGGTTTAGTGGAGTAAACCAGCGTCCGCACGCTGGGACCAACAATGTATATTGCAACCAGGTTTAGTGGAGTAAACCAGCGGCCGCATGCTGGGACCAACAATGTATATCGCAACCATGTTTAGTGGAGTAAACCAACGTCCGCACGCTGGGACCAACAATGTATATCACAACCAGGTTTAGTGGAGTAAACCAACGCCCGCACGCTGGAACCAACAAAGTATGATCAGCAGCGAGAAGAACAATGTCGCCAGAGCGATGGCTGGAGCAGGAGATTCAGGAACTCAGTAAGATTAACCCGCGAGGTTCTGGAACACAGGAACACTGGAACTCAGTAAGATTAACCCGCGAGGTGCTGGAACACAGGAACACTGAAACTCTGGAACACAGGAACACTAGCATACAGGAACACTGGAACACAGGATCAGCAAGTACAGCAGGAACAGGCCCAGAAGCCTGACAAGCAGGTCAGGCAGAGTGAAGTCAGAAACACCACGAAAGGGCAACCTGGAAGTGCTCAGCCTGGGTTTAAAAAGGCTGTGTGAGGAGGGCTAATCACAGACAGCCAATCATGATACTCAGCAAGAGACTGACACTGAACAGCACCAATCACGGGCACTGTGATAGTCAAAGCCTTTTCCTGTGGCCAGGGAAAATGCCAAAACCATTGCAAAAGTACTGTGTACAGAAATAATTCCCGGATTTGGATGCCATCTGATGATCAATAGGACAATAGTTTAATTAAGGATAAATTGAGGAAAGGTACTAGGCAAAGTCACATAAGTGCCCCAAGTCTTTAGGTGACTTGTAATGTATTAAATATGACTATGTATCACAATCTATTGATAAATTGAATGGCATCTATGGTGATGTTAGTCTTTTTTCTTCCCTTACCTACAGGCAAGTCAGTGCACCCATTCCAACCAGGCGACTCCGTATTAGTCAAATAACTCGTCTGAAACAAGACTTTGGACCCCCCATTTGGTGAACGAACTACCGTCCTCCAGGAACCCGAACAGCTGTATTGACTGAGAATAGCCCAATATGGATACACACATGTAGCGTCAAGAAGGCTCCCCTGATGAAATAACACCCTCTCTTGATGAACAGTTTGTTGATGAATTTCTTACTCTCTATCTGCCACTAACCCATCAAGAACAATATCCCCAAGAATACTCTGACAATGACTCTGTTGGTGGGAGGAGCTACATCTGATTTGGGTTATGTACCCCAGATCCACCATATAGAAACTTTGAATGTGTTTATATGATAATTTTGAATGTTGTAATGCTCATTAATATGATTATTATGCTTTGCTATGTGCATCATTCTGAAACCATGCTGATTCGTAATGAGACTAGATCCGTCCTCCTTAGGGCCCGCAGACATTTTGGGGAAATGGAGACTCCAAATGTATGGTCATATATGGCTTTAGACATAATGAAGACCACCAATTTTTGTCGGATTTGGATCAACTTTATCCCTGCTAACAGTTTGTGGCCAAATATGACATCCATACGTACCATCTATATTGCCCCAGCAGACTATTGTGTGTGTATTTTTCCGGGTTCCCTAGTCATTTTTTCGGTCCAGGAGGACAGATAACTGGTAGGTGGCATCAAGCCCCTCTACCACAGGTGCCCCGCAATAGAACGAACTGTAATTTTACAGTTACCACCCAAACTGCCTATTACTCTGTCAAGCTTTCCAAAGGATGGTTTCTTTCATGTGGGAATACTTCCTACTCCTATATTCCAGGGAACACCACAGGTGGCCCATGTGCTATTAGTAGGATTGCCATATCAGTACCTTCTAGATCTGACCCACCAACAAGAACACCCATCCCAGATATAGGGCGGGTCAAACGGCAGGCCTTACAATTGCCAGAGGATTGTGATTCCAGTATCAGGCTAATGAGTGATGCAGAAATTTTATCTCTAGGCATTTCAGTCATTGGGGCCCCTGGTTTGGCAGTAGGCACTGCAAAGACCGTTAGAAAACTCACCAGTGCTATGGTCAAGGCTATTAACCACACCTCTATTGCTATGGAAGAACTCTTGGCTGATGTTAAGAGCTTGAGGGGCATGACACTCCAAAAGAGGGCTGCCATTGACTATCTGTTATTGAAGCATAACCATGGGTGCGAGGAATTTGAGGGAATGTGTTGCTTCAATCTATCTGACCATTCTAAGTCAATCCATGATCATATCCAGGGATTGCATGACATAGTTAACAATATTAAACAGAGTAAAATAGGAAATGAGTGGTGGGATTGGTTGTGGTCATGGCTTCCTAATTTTGCCTGGCTCAAGACAATGGTGATAGGTTTTCTTCCTTGTGTTTCCATCCTTCTCATGGCCTGCTGTTTCGCCCAGTGCTGCCCATTCCTTATTAGTTGTGCCCGCTTCACTATGCCCTCAGTTGGTAAAGTCAGTTTCCCTTTTGTTCATGCTCCCACAAACCGGTCAAGCAAGGAGTATAGCTGAGAAGACATTCCCATCAAAAAGTTAGACCCCACTTATGATGTTCCTTTCCAAGCACTAGTACTGAGTGATGTCTATGAAAAGGCACGCCCCCTTAAACCATTACCAGTACCCCCCTCCTACTAAGATGATTGACAGAATAATTACCACACAACCTGGGAGGGGGGAGGCCTTTGTGTAACAATTAAGGGTTGATTTATTGTTCTTTTAATAAGAACAAAAGAGGGGACTGAAAGGGAAAATATTTTCTTCTGCAAGGCCTACAGATGCGCATTGGCTATACTCTGCTAAAATGTAATATTTCTAGCTATGGTTTGTTCTAACAGTTATAGTTTGATAAGAGCTAATTAAGTAAATGATATCAACTTGTGACATTTGAATTTGTGAACAACATGTCCAGAACAATTCTTTTTATAACTTGTTTTGTTTTATTGCGGTAAGGGGCATTCTGCCAAATGATGAAGTAATTTGCAGGTGTGAATGTGTCCGAAGTTTTTAACTATTGATCTCCCTCTGTCTTCCCATTGGTTAAATGACCGACAATGTCCATATCTGTTCATGTATCCTGGGAGGGGAAATCTCTCCCCTTAATTAACATGCCTACCACCCACTGATTTTGCATTATATAAACTGGTGAATTTCGCTTAATAAATTGGATAAGAAGTTATAGCACAAGATTTGTGTCTGCGTGAATTCATTTCTTATCCCCAGGCCTGCGACTTAGGATATCTCGGAGGAACAGTGTGGGAGTCCAAGGTCCCCGGGGAAAATATAAAACAGAGTATACAGAAGATAGAGACAGTTATCTACAACAAGGATGATACCTAGTGATGAGCGAGCATGCTCGGCCGAAGCTCGGTTCGGCTCCAGCATCGCTCTGCTCGGCACATGGCGGTATTCGTACGAGTACCGCATGTGCTCGCCCGCCATGTTCGGGTCTCCTCCCCGCACGTTTCGCGGCTGCTGCGCAGCCAATAAACGTGCGGGGAGGCTCTGACATCAGTGTAATGCCAGCAGCCATGTTGGCTGCTGGCATTACACTGATTGGCTGGCCAGAACCCGTGATCGGGTGCTGTATAGCACCCGACGCGCGAGTTCGGCTCATTCTTAGCCAGGGAGAGATGCGCTTAGGCAGGGAAAGTCAGTGTAGGGAGAATAAAATTGTTGAAACTCTTTCAAGACCCAAAAGTCCTTTTTAGGACTGTTGTGTGTGGGGGCAGCATTTATATTTTGTTTGGGGGGGCACAATTTCCTTTTTTTTGTGGGGGGGGATATTTATAAGGTGACATATAATACTAGATGCACAGGAAGTCAGTGTAGGGAGAATAAAATTGTTGAAACTCTTTCAAGACCCAAAAGTCCTTTTTAGGACTGTTGTGTGTGGGGGCAGCATTTATATTTTGTTTGGGGGGGCACAATTTCCTTTTTTTTTGGGGGGGGGATATTTATAAGGTGACATATAATACTAGATGCACAGGAAGTCAGTGTAGGGAGAATAAAATTGTTGAAACTCTTTCAAGACCCAAAAGTCCTTTTTAGGAGTGTTGTGTGTGGGGGCAGCATTTAATTTTTTTTGGGGGTGGCAGAATTTCATTTTTTTTGTGGGGGGGGACATGTTCTAAGGTGACATTGTACTAGGTGCACAGGGACAAATATTTCACAGTGCAGTGACAAGCTGACATATTCTGTTAGGTGCACAGGGCCAATGATTTTACAACGCAGCGACAAAAATGGCCATTTTAAACGTGTACCTAGCCATAGATTATTGTCACATTCTGTTTAGTGTGCAAATTCACAAATTAACGTCACATATTCCGTTCACTGTGACTAGCCGCAGATTAGCGTCACGTTCTGTTTCGTGTGCCTAGCCGTAGATTAGCGTCACATTCTGTTTCGTGTGCCTAGCCGCAGATTAGCGTCACATATTGTTTAGTGTGCCTAGCCGCAGATTAGCGTCACATATTGTTTAGTGTGCCTAGCTGCAGATTAACGTCACATATTGTTTAGTGTGCCTAGCCGCAGATTAGCATCACATATTGTTTAGTGTGCCTAGCCGCAGATTAGCGTCACATATTGTTTAGTGTGCCTAGCCGCAGATTAGCGTCACATATTGTTTAGTGTGCCTAGCCGCAGATTAGCGTCACATATTGTTTAGTGTGCCTAGCCGCAGATTAACGTCACATATTGTTTAGTGTGCCTAGCCGCAGATTAGCGTCACATATTGTTTAGTGTGCCTAGCCGCAGATTAACGTCACATATTGTTTAGTGTGCCTAGCCGCAGATTAGCGTCACATATTGTTTAGTGTGCCTAGCCGCAGATTAGCGTCACATATTGTTTAGTGTGCTAATCCGCAGATTAACGTCACATATTGTTTAGTGTGCCTAGCCGCAGATTAACGTCACATATTGTTTAGTGTGCCTAGCCGCAGATTAACGTCACATATTGTTTAGTGTGCCTAGCCGCAGATTAGCGTCACATATTGTTTAGTGTGCCTAGCCGCAGATTAGCGTCACATATTGTTTAGTGTGCCTAGCCGCAGATTAACGTCACATATTGTTTAGTGTGCCTAGTCGCAGATTAGCGTCACATATTGTTTAGTGTGCCTAGCCGCAGATTAGTTTTTATCTTCCTTTTTGTGTGTTTTACGGTCAGTCTGTAAAAATGGCGTACTATGGGCGAAACATCGTTCCCAGCAGCGACGTTGGAGTCCAAGATGCATCCAGACATCCTCCCTATGCTGTCCCTGAATCATTTCTGTGGTGTTTCCATCATTTTCTGACCTTTTCCTATGAACCAGGCACCCTCCCCTCATCAGAGCAGGGGGTGCCTGGTGTAATGCTCGAGTCCTCCCATTGACTTCAATGGGGCTCGGGTGCTCGGCCGAGCACTCGAGCCTCCGGGGGCGCTCGGCAAGAGCACCCAAACACCCGAGCATCGGGGTGCTCGATCATCACTAATGATACCTCATTGGGATTGCATCAGGATCCAGGCATCAGGGTCAGAATAAGAATACTCGAATAAAAACTAATCCTGTGTGTGCCGCAGGGGGGTTTGTGTTTCTTTTTCTTTCAAGTTTTTAATGCAGACCTATCTGGGGGGCATCAGAACCCCGTCCTGATGCCCCCAGTCAGGTCTGAATAAAAGGAAAAAGGCTCCAAAAATATATCCTGTGTGTGCCACACACTGGACACCCCTATGACACACAGTGTTATTTTTTTTATAATTATTTTATTAATTTTTAATCAGATCTTGTGGTGGGACATCAAGACCCCTCCTGATGCCCACCCAGTTATTGATCTACCAGCCAATTGTGCTGGGAGATCAATAATGGTTAATCAGGAGAGCTACATGGTCTACTGCTTCACTCCTTCTCCTACTGGTAGGATTGAATGGGATTGAGGAAAGTCGTCTCACGTCACCGCCTTTATCAGTGACTGCAATTCGGCGGTGCGGCATATGGGCTTGGCACAGCAGAATCAGCTTTGCAAGCCCATATGCCGTACTGCCCCGGAACTCTGGGGGTTAAACCACTATTATATCTTGTTTTTTAATTAGAGCTATGTATGAAATGAAATGCTCCACTTTTATATATATAGCTACAATTCTGATTTAAGTTGCTTCTTTTTGTAACATGTTGTGTCTCAGTGCTGCCCTAAGTTCTGTATGTTATAGCAATGTCATAGAGTCTCTTTCGGACGCTTTCCTATAACATGAGAATAATATTCTGGAGTACAGAAAACATCAGTGGAAGAATTACCTGCATGGTTCATTAAACCCTTTGCAATGCCTCAGAGATGTCACAGCAACCAAGGATTTAGTATGCCGATATGCAACATGACCCAGATGGGACGTTTTATTGTGGAATGGGCTAATAATGGCATTGCTACAAAAAGTACATGGTCTTTGACTGATCCTGTCACTTTCATGACACAAGCCTCCCTGTCACTAATTGTCATGTCTCTAGTTAAAAGACACACCCCAATTGTGACACCTTTCTGTCCTTAAAGACGACAAATTATTACATTTCTTACTTCATTTTCAATTCGTTTATTTACCCATTTAAGACAAATGGACTAAGAATAACTTAGACAGTTATTGTTCCTTCATATTGTTAAAATCAAAATGAGTCAATAAAAAAAGATGACATGATCTCTTGGTGGCAGACTGATGGAAGTTCTAGCGTGGGGCATACTCTCTCATGTTGCTGAGCCCAGAGACAACACAGCAGCTTAGCCCTCTGTAGCCGGTTCTCATTTTCTTGTGGCAGTGCCACTCATTTGAATCAAAGAATTCATCATAAAGATTGTTATAAGAGTTATTAAGGCCGCCAACTAGGAACAGATGGTCATCCACTACTTCCATGCCAAAGTGATTGCGTGGAGTCAACATGTCAGGGATAGAAGTCCAAGTGTTGGATACAGGGCAGTAACATTCTGCACTGCTGAGACATGTCTCCCCATCATAGCCTCCTACCTGTAATGAAGAAGAAACATCATGAACCTCATACTTTCCTGGTGAGCACTAGTAACACAATTGGTAAAGTCAGGCCAAACAGAGTTACGAATTCAGAGCAGAAATGTACAGTCTCAAATGGTGCCAGAACAACTATTCTGAGGTATCAGTTTCAAAGCCTTTTCTAAAATGTACAAGAACATAAAGCCATTTAACATTTATCATTTAACTAATATCTAGAAGAATAAACATGTTTTTATTTCATTTATCTTCTTCTAGCACACGGTACAAACCAGTATGATGGTTAACCTCTAGGAGACTTGAAGTGTCATAGTGTGTTGTTGACATCTCTCGTCTCCAAAAGCTTAAATGATAATTTATGGTTGCTCAAATTCCAACTGTATAGATCTTTGTCTAATCCTATGTAATATTGATGCTACAACATTCACAAGAACAATGATTCAGTGGTCAGACGAAGGCCTGAATGTTCAGCTACATCATCCAACAACAGTTACCGTATTTTGTCTAGCACCACCTAAGTTATATCTAAACAAATATGGAGTAAACTAGTTTTAAAACCCGTGTATAAATGCCAACACTAGCAGCGCTGCAGTCATGCATAGTACCGACTGCCCAAACGTTCCAGGGCTGATACGGAGTGAGGCGCTCTGAACTCAGACCGTGGTCCTCTGTGCGCACCTGACTGGGTCCCACAAAGGTGTGCAGAGAGAACTCTGGACTGAATTCACAGCACCCCGCACTGTATCAGCCGTGGCGCGGGCAGTATCTACTGAGCATAACTGCAGCACACGCAGCAGTCTCTGCTGTGCATGACGGCTTCTGAGAAACATCCTAGCAGATTATAATATAGCATAGTGATAAAATCTCAGCTTTACATACCGCATATATTTTGTTTCTGTAAGAAATAACGCAATGTCCACTGCGTCTAGTCATCATGGGGGCAATTGTGGTCCATCGGTTGGTCTCGGGATTGTACACTTCTGCTGTGTTCAGGTGTTCTCCTTCATCACTGACGCCACCGCATACATAGACCTTTGTAAAGAAAAGGATCCATTTATAAAAACACATGCATAGCACAAATGAATATATCAATGGTTGGATCTTCAAATGAAGAACATTCTCTGCAACTTGCTTCAGTTCACTAGCTGGTTATGTTCAATATTTATCTAAGTCTGTGGATCTGATGAATAGTTATGAATGCACTTATTATATCTGGCTTATGATCTGATGGAGAATCCAGGAAGATGTGGGATTAATTCTGGAGGTTCTAGAATTTTCCAACCCGTCTCCATATCCCTCCTGCTATTCACCATCAAGTCTTCTATTCTGCACTATAGTAGGCTAGTTATTGTGTGCAGTGCTCTAAGGGCTTGGAAATTATTGCTCTACATGAGGCAACAGGGATGATAACTATATTACAAATAATGAAATAAAATAACCTCCCAACTCCTTGAACCTAGATATTGTTAAAGAATAACAATAAAGCGGCTCTTAATTTGTTTAACAGAGACACTTAGGTCATTAGGAATATTTCATACTGCCATCTCGACGGTAAATATAATATCTGACTTATTCACTAAGCTAAGCTCCCTTTCTGCAATTAACTCACATGTCCTCACAAAAAGCAGACACATTCCTAAAGAGAAATCCAACAGAGAAAAGCCCCACACATGGTTTTTAGCATTAAGTCATAGAATTAGATTGAATAAAATGTACATGACTGGTTGTAGACTAGGACAGAGTTTCGCTGTAAGAAACTGCTGCATGAAGGTAACCAATCTAGGTTAACCATTTGAGTTCCAGAGGGGTAAGCAGTGCATTGCTTAGCCACTTATACATGAACAGTAATTAAAAAAAATACAAAGATACGTATAAATGATTTTGCTCTCCCATAGTTATTGTTCTTTCCTATTGTTAAAATCAAAATGAGTATATAAAAAAATTAAACAAAAAATGTACTTTTCATATACATTAAGATCCAATGAAATACTAACACAGTAAAGACTACTGGTGTTAAAATGAATTTCCTTAACACCCTGAGTGCTAGAAAGGGATCCAGCACATTGCAGCTCAGTGTATTGGAGCCCTCTCTGGCACTCAGTGAGTTAAAGAACAGATGGGTGTGCAAGACATTGCATCTCACCCCTCTGGTCTTTAAAGAATTACATAGAAATGGATATAAACTTTGAGTAATTGTTTTACAATTATTGCTAAAAGCAGCACAGCCAGGAATCTTTATAGCAAGACTTACTTCTACAAGTGATAACAATATAGTTTTTTGTTCTCTATTTTTCCCCTTCCCGTATAAGACAAATCATGTATGTGCTACTGAGCGTAATCACAGGTAAAGATTAGTGTTCTTCTGGGTTCAAACAAAAACATAGTTTCTCTCTATATAGCTTGTTTTCTGGACAGTAAACTCTTATCAGTCAAAGGACTGTTGATTTATATAGAGGGAATTGTGTCCAAGAACTGAGAAGAACCTATCTTACCTATACCAAGAGTAACGCAAGCCATCTATCATAGTTAACTTGGATCAATTTTTTAAAGGGATAGTAATACTTGAATATAATTTTATTTTATATTGTAGCCCTTAAAAAACATAAAAATGATATCAGTCTTATCTCCCAATCCTTTATGGTTTGGGAGATATTAGCAAGTAAAGTTTCCCCTGGAGTGACATCACTGCTCTAGCTGTCAGATTTGAAATCCGGTCCGTAGACCGGCCGTGGCTCTTCAGAGGTGCCAAGATCACAATGTTTAAAAATAATTTCTTCATTGGAATGGTCTACAAAGTGGTCTACAAGCCAGGCCCACTTTGTAGACAGTTCCAATGAAGTAGTTATTTTTAAAGATCATGATCTCGGCACTGCTGAAGAACTGCCAGTTGATCTGTGGACCGGTTTCCAAATCTGTCCACTAGATGGCAGATTTGGATAAAAAAAGCCAGGAAAAGGGAAATTTACCTTACTTTACTTGCTAATATCTCCCAAACCATAAAGGTTTGGGAGATAAGACTTATATTATTTTTAATGTGTATTTAAGGGCTACAATATAAAATAAAATTATTTTCAAGTATTACCATCCCTTTAATGCTACCTTGATAGTATCTTACCTTTCCAAACAATGTGGCAGCACTGGCACAAGATCGCTGCTCCTGCATGGGCTCAATGAAGGTCCACTGATTGGTCTCTGGCTTATATCTCTCTGCTGACCTTAGGGGTTCCTGGCCATCACATCCCCCTATGGCATAGATGGTGTTGTCTAGCACAGTCACACTGACATAAGATCTTTTGTGGTGCATGGATCCCACTTGGTGGATTGTTTTTGTTTCAGGATCAAATCTTTTTACACTTCTTGATTGCATCCCATTTACTACTCCACCAACGATATACACAGAGCCATTCAGGTGTGCTGCTCCATGAAATTCCCGGGAGCCCTCCTCTATTTTTGCAATGGAGTTCCATTGATCAGTCTTGATATCATATGCACTGATATCAGTTTTCTGGCTTCTGCCACTGCATCCACCAATGGCAAGCATGATGGAAAATGGTAGTCGTGGCCTAGCAAGAGGATTCATGGACTTAGCATGACACAGTCCACTAACACTTATTTCCTCCATGGCAGCAAGAGCACTTTGGATTACTGCCTGACAGTTCACGTTGTCAGTCACGTAGCTGTTGGTTTGCACGTTGCTGATGAAATATTCTTTGCTTATTAAAGCAAGTCGGACCTGGTAGAGAGAGGCATAGTACTTTAAGTAAGATTGATGAAAGCTGTTTCTTTCCTTCATTTGACATTATGGGACACATGTATAACAACAGAAGTTGAGTAATTCAGGGTAAATAAATTATACCATATCTATCTAATAACTCCCATTTGAAAGGGACTTTGGATGCACTGAAGATTTATCTACAACCTACTACGCAACTGCTTAGGCCCAGATTTACTAGAATTGTATTTTTGTCTTTGAAGCTCTTAATCTAATAAAACAAAATACTCTACTAAGCATGTTGTGTTGCTGTAGCAACAGTGAGAGCTTTTGCTCTCAGTCTTTCCTGATCTGCTCAAATACCATCTACCCTGTCAGTTCATGATGCTCCTTAATCCTGTAAGGACCAGACAGGAGTGCAAGCCATTGCTTCCTACTGCTTTTCAAATCCCTTTCTGTCCATAAAGAGTTAAAATGTTGGTCAGTCTACTTTTCTTTGATCATTAGTGAGAGATTTGAAGGGGGACTTTATATTGTATATTTTTATTTATATAGCGCCAACCGGTGTACTTGGCACTTTACAGATTACATTTAATACAGCAGGGGTACAATAAGTGCGGTGATTAAGTGCTTATGTAGGCAGTCATAAGGGGAATGACAGGTGAGTATACATTAGGATAAGAGGTCCCTGCCCCGTAGAACTTACAATCTACAGCTACATATTCCTTTATACCAGGAATATGTAGCTCTTAATTAGTTTAACAGAAGTACTTGTCTATGTAAGAATCTTCAAACAGCAATCACTGTTACCTAAATATTTTAGGAGGATTTGATCTGTCTTGTAGTTCACTGCTGTTTCAGTGTACCCTGATGAAGACTAGTGACCTTTACTTGTCATTCATGTCTATTTGAACCCACTATTTGTTGTCAGAAGGTTTGACCTTGAGGCAGACTTCAATAGAGAGATCACTACATCCACAAAAATGAAGACATAATGACAACATAAAGTGAGAGGTACACCTGATTGCTCTGTGATTGGATCCATACTTAGTTAACTTTAACTTTAAGAAATGTAACAGGAAAGTTGTTTTTAAACAATACTTTGTCGTTTAGACTGAGGAAAGGAGTTTTCAACTTCAGAAGAGGAAGAGGTTGCTTACTGTAAGGGCTGTTATAGTGTAGAATTATCTTGCTATTTATATGTTGATGAGAGTATATATGTTTATTCAGGATTACATGCTTTTTAGTAGAAGGGAGGCATACAAGGTTCCAAAATATTTCAAAACATCAGAACCACTTATTACTCTGGCAGCGTTAATTAAATGCTGAGCCTCCCACAGCTGGGGACTAAAATTCCCATAATCCCTTACCAGGCAGTAGGTGAGGATGAGAATTGTAGTTCACAACAGTTGCAGGTTCAACAATTGGCAATCCGTGAGCTAGAATTTAGTTCAGATTGAAAGGAAAAAAACAGTAGCAGGAAAAGGAGACAAGATGGCTTTAGCAGATTTGGAGGAATTCACAAAAGGATGAAAAAATCAAAAATTGCCAACACATTTATAGAATGTGTGAGCCCAATAAGGACTGGCAGGGACAAGCTTCTCAGTGCTGTATTTATTAACTACTAGGATGCTAACAACACTTCATTTTAATGTGTTGAAGACATCTCTAGGATACAAAGGGCTAAAACAATGTTGTTGTTTTTTTTCTTTCCGACATGTGGACGCTGCACCTTTTAAGTAGTGTATTGTGACATAACATGTAAGGGTATTTAAAGCGGAACTTTCATCTGCTATAAAGGCGCCCTGCTATAATTAAGCAGGTAGTGACTAGCTTCAGAATATATTTTTACCTTTGAAAAGTAACCCGTTCTAAAGAAATAAGTCATTGTAGGAGACTGACGGCCGGGTAAGCGCAGTCTGCACGCCTGTGTCGTTAGTCCGTTCCGGTAACCATATGGTATGCTGCAGTCTACTAAATGGAAACCGGGACTGACAGCGCAGGCGTCCAGACAAGATGTCTGCACTGTAGCCTGGGTTCCGGCCTCCTACAATGATTGATTTCTTTAGAACGGGCTACTTTTCAAAGGTAAAATATATATTCTAAAGCTAGTCGCTACCTGCTTAATTATAGCAGGGCGACTTTATAGAGGATGAAAGTTCTGCTTTAATTCATCCTGAGGTGCTGTTTACTTACAAAGAACATAAATCAAGCAACAATGATCTCATGGGTTCTTATATATGTCCAAAATAGATAGAATATAATGACAATAATTATGTGGAACTGAATCACTAAAAATATCATGATACAAAATAATAAATGGCAGTGAGGACAGCAATAAGTAATAACATAAAGAAGATAAATAGTGAGCATGGGCTGAATTTCCATTGGTGAGCGGGTGCCAAGAACCAGGGCCCAGTCATTTGTTTGTACAAGAGCCTTCATTCAGGTCCATGTGGTGCCATGTCAGTGGACTGGTGCAAAATCTGCACTAACTGCTAATGTAGAGATCTCGGCTATTGATTATTTATACTCATTTAATTACTTACAAATTCAGGCTGTTCTCTCTATTTGAATGACTCTGAACTGTGTTGCTAGTAAATTGATGCACATAAATGTGATGCTTTTGAAAAATGAATGATAAAAAAATAAGAAATAGTGTATAGGCTGTATGTTGGCATCTGTATCTAAAAGCCACCACACAGAAGTGGCATGGATAGCAGGGATGGTTATAACTTTCCCCAAAAAATGTCAGAGACTTCTGAATTGTATTGTGGGAGTTGCTGCTCATGACAGGAAGATGACAAAGATATGACTGTGAAAGTCACAAAGTACATGTAAAATCTACTTATCTGGGATTTCATTTCTGAGCCCAATTGTCCTTGTTACTGTGTTAAAGAAGGCACATAATAACATGCAGCGAACAGATTATCAGTATTGTTTCTGTACTAAGATGTCGTTCTCTGCTTGCATCTCGAATTAAAGCTTATATAGGAGATCGGGTGAATGTTACAATTGTTCACCTTACCTTAGGGAGCAGCAGAGAAATGTGTTCCTTCCGCTTCTCTGGACTGTGGTCAATCCACTTTACAATGGCTTGAAACACTGTGTCCTCCTGTTTGCTGTTTAGATCGTCCTTTTCTATTAATTCACAAAGTTCCATTGCTGATAGGTCCAGGAACTCAGTGGAGACCTTCACAATATCTTCAAACTTGTGAAGGATGAACAGCAAGGACTTCTGGCGCAGTTCTGGGCAGTGGTGATAAGTTGCAAATTTCCACGTGCTAATGCAGTTTTCCAAACAAAGCTGCCCCTCTAGAAATTGGCAGCACTCGTTGACAACGCCCAGGATACCAAAATGTTTGGCTGCAACTAGCAGTTTATGGACATTGTTTGGTGTAATGGTCACAGTCTTGGTATATACATAGTCCAGAATTAAGCTCAGGGTCGCAGCAGAAACTCCAGGGATGTTATAAAAGTTTCTGTGTTTATTATTGCAGCCGTCGGTAAGTAATTTCCTGTTTGCAGAAAAAAACAACAAAGAATGGTATTAGATGTGTGACTGGGTTTTTCTGGTGTGAGGCACATAATTATCTAGACTTCCTGTAATTCAGGAAAACTAATACTTTTTCAGATAAGAAACAAAGAGAAGGATTTCTAAAAAAAAAGTGTAGTAGTGTAATGCAAACTTCTCTATACCAATCTAAAGTTAAACATCACTCTCTTAATAAGAGATATACATTAGACACCTATGGAGGCTGCTGAAATATACTTAACCCTTTGAGTGCTGAACAATGCATCATGTACCCCTCTGGCATTCAAAGGGTTAATTATGCAATCTTTGAAACATGGCCAACCTTGAACTGTAATATACACTTCATCTTAGAACTTTGAAACACACAAATTTGGAGAAATATGCTAATCCTTCCAATGTGTTCCAGTTATATGAGAGTGAGCGTACAACACATCTCTTTACAATGACTTGCACCCCCTCTGGCCCTTCAGGTGTTAAATCAAATCTAAGGTTCACACAGATATCTATGGCTAAATCCACATTTTGTCAGACTTAGACAGATAGAAAAATGTGATTCTGTGAGTTCTGACGCTGTCTCCAGCTCTTGTACCATAGTGCATACGGCAAATATTCACTACGATATAAAACATACCATCAAAAACATGAAAATGCCTCATTAAGTAGAATTACATTATTCAAAGAAACCACTAGATAAGGAGACACTGACACTTCTGAACTGTGACAAAGGCACTGTGAAGGCATGGCACTATAACTGTATTCGAGGCCTTTATCACAGGGATAAAATAGGGCGGACGGCTTAGGGTGACCACATTTCCATTCTGCCATTCCTGGACATATGGTCACCCTAATATGACAACTCTCTGCCTGGAGCACTGTGGATCTCTCAGTCCCTGTCCAAGTAAGCACCGACGGGTATAGAGAGCTGTCACCAGGGCTGGAGCCTGCCTACGGTGAAGTAAGTAACACTTTGCGATAAATATTTGTTTGAGGATCGATCTAATCTATTACCTTCATGGGTCAGGGTCGGAGATCCGAGAGATGCACAGTAATCAGCAGCTACACACACTGCTCACTCACAGTCACTCAGATTCAGACATCACATGGCATGCTGCTGCATTGGTCTGCGTCACCGTCAGTGTATCACATGCACACACAGACCAGCCAGCCAGAGCCAATGAGGAGAGGAACATTGTGCAAATCCTCTCTTCATTGGCTAGTGGTGTGGTGCATGCAGCATGCATGTTATTGTTCAGTGGTGACTGGTGAGTGACTCTACTGGACCAGAATCCGGGACTCTATATTGTCCCAGAGGGGTATCATTTGGGACACGGGACACCAAGCATAATTAAGGGACAGTCCCGGGCATTCTGGGACATGTGGTCACCCTAGGACGGCTTAATCAATACAACAAGATGGTATTGGGTCTAATTGCGTCTATACTACCAAACAGAACCATTATTGAAGATTAATGCATCTCCCCACAAGACAAACATTTCTCTAATTATTCCATCAAACTCTGTGCCAGAACACTGAGATCAGCCAATCAGATGACCAGATCCTTCCCAATACTGCATTATTCATTAAGAAGGGCCATATCCTATATAATAATCGCTAGGATGTTTGTAAGAAGCCATCATGAGCTGTAGAGACTGCCCGAATGCACAGAATGCTGGGAGTTGTATGCTGGGAGCATTCTGTGCTTTCAGGCAGTTTCTACAGTGCATGACTGTGTAGGCGGCAGGATGCAGAGCATAACTGCCCTCTTAACCCTTTGAGTTCCAGAGGGGTATGCAACATATTGCAAAGCAATGTGTTGTGCACCACTGTGGCACTCAAATGGTTAACATCGCCCCGGACCTTGGCCCTTGTACACTGACTTTTACACTAGTTCAGAAATAAAGAGGAACAATTGTGGAGCAAACTAATTGTTCTAACGGGGACAAATAAAATGCAAGAGAGATTTAAATTGTGAAGTAATCCACTGAAATGTACCAAAATTGTGAAGTAGTGCATGAAACTCTCTCAAGCACTTAAACAGTTACAAGCCCCATATAAATTAAAGGAAATTTGTTTTTTTTTATCTATTTGTCCTCTATGGCACAGTAGATGTGCTCCAGAGTTGCTCCTCTATTCATTTATCAGGGGATTGAATTGTCTTGTGACTTTGAACTCTATTGAACGTAAAGCATGTTGGTACTAGCCAGAGAAAGAGGTTCTGAATGTCGTATAGACAAACCTTGTGTGTGTCTATAAGTAGATATGGAGAGAGAGGCAATTACATGTGAGCAGATACAGACCCTATGTTCTGACTGTTTAGAGAAGAAAGTATTCATCTTATACAGCTTCCCATATGTACTATACTTTAAAATAACATTGTATTGTGGAAATACATGTACAATCTAGACTGGGTAAGGCAACCTTTTACCCTCTAGTTTTTGTAGGACAACATCACTCATAATTCTCTGCCATCAAATATCACCAGCAAAAACTGAGGACTGAGTGCAAGAACCACAGGAGAGCCAATCCTGTTCTTAAAGGAACATCTGCACCCCCTATTTATAACCTTAATCTTACCTCATTATATTAAGAACATCCTAATGGGGGTTATTATTAGGATGTGTTGCTGCTCCTTTAACCCTTTGAGTGCCAGAGGTTATGCACCATACCTCCCAAGTGTCCCTCTTTAGGAGGGACATGCCCTCTTTGAGACCCATATCCCTCTGTGCCTCTTTTCTACCCTTTTGTCCCTCTTTTTAGGACATCAGAATGAGTGGTGTGTATTACAATGCTCTACAGCAATAAAACATACATAAATGTGTTGTTAATTTTCAGTATATGTGTTTATACATTAATATGGGCTATTAAAATACTTTGGTCTTGCTCTAAGTCATTTATCAGTTACACAAAGAGGTGCAGATGGGTCAAGAAATTAACTTAAAAATTATTGGAAACGCCCCGCCTACCAGCCACGCCCCCAGAAATGCCACCTAAAACAGAAGTGTCCCTCTTTCGCCATTGGAATTGTTGTGAGGTATGATGCACACATTGCTTTGCAAATGTGTTGAGTACCCCTCTGGCACTGAAAGGGTTAAGCAGCATGCCTGATTTCAACACATGCTGCCCAAAAACTCTCCCTTGAGTTCTACATGTGATTTTAATACATAGAGGTTAGTGGTCTGATCCTCACACTTACCGAAAATACGGGCTACAACTACAGAGAATGATCTTATGAGCACTGAAATTAGTGCCATTCGCTCTGATCACTACATCGCAGAGCTTTCCCTCCAGCCTAAGCTGATTGAAGATGCTGAAATCCATGGTGCGCAAAATACACTTGTCTCACTCAGATACAAGATTCAAACTGGCAAAGTCTGTTTACTTTCCTCTATTACTAGAGTCTGAAGGTTCTATCAGTGTCAGTATCAGAAACTGCATACTTACTGGTCTGTCTTCTGTGACATCATCTTTTGAAATATTGCCACTGTTTATCCTCAACTGCCAGTAGGAATTGTAGTCCAACAAAATCTTAAAGGAGCAGTAAACTTTTTTATGAAAAAAATATATATTGTAGGGAGTTTCCTGTTGAGTAAAATAAGTGCACTCCCACTGCTGATAGATACATATTTCCAAAGTTATTACTGTTTAAACCTGTGTTTTCTTACATTATCAGTACTGTTTGGTGCCCAAATTCCAATTAGTTATTCTGTTACATTCTAGTGCAGAGAAAGTCATTGGGGACTACATTGGCATACACAGATAATGTGTGTCAATCACAGTATATATGGAGGTATGATATGTGTGCAATATGGAGAAATTCTGGGGAAAATCAAATGCATCACAGGTGAAAATTCCCATTAATTTAAATAGGGAGTTTAACCCCAGGAATACGAGAGAGGTTTCAAACACATTGCAGATCGATCGATCTATCTATCTATCTATCTATCTATCTATCTATCTATCATATTCTCTGGGCTAGGCTTAGTCGAGAGATGCTGGTCCTACTACTGTTGTTAGAAGGTACAGGGCAATGTTGGATGCAATGCTAGAGAGCGTAGTCTATTCCTGAGATACCTTTGCTGTGGCCAAAGCAGTTAGTAGAGTTGCCAACGGTGAGGTTGATGTCTGACCCCAGCTGAGCCGGGCCCGAGACCAGGATAGGTATTCCAGGTAACAGATGTATATCCTGAGGTTTGTGTATTGGGGGAAATGTTTACACCGTGCTGTCTATGTAACAGGAATACATCCTGATGTCTGCATGATAGGCAGAGAAGTTCACATCTTCATTTCTGCTTAAAAGGCAGAAAGGTGTACAACGCTCTGTCTATGCATTAGCAGGAGGGTATACGTTCCGCAGCATGTGTAGTAGCAGTAGAGATATACATCCTGCTCCCTGAATATTAGGAGTAGACCTATACCTCTTGATGTCTGTGAAATAAAAGGAATACAACAAGATGTATGTGTATTAGGAGCAGTGGTATACATTCTACTGTATGTGTACTAGAAGCAGATGTATATATCCTGCTGTCTTTGTAATAGGAGAAAAGGTATATACAATGGACAGGCATCACTACCCACAGTTTTCTCCAAAACCACCAAATCCAGCCCCCCCCCCAAACAATTATAACAAAGAAAACATGAACACAGCAACTGGTTGGTGGGAATAAAGTGGTCCCAACAATAATAAAGTTGGTTTGATATATATACCCTTGGCGAAACCCCCCATGTAATGCATGGCCCCCAGGCCAACATCTGGCATGGTTTCTATGTCCAGCCCTGGCAGCTTGAGCCCTCGCATCCAGCTGCCTGCCACCCTGTAGGTATGTAGTGGGTTCTAAGGTACTCATGGCCTTCCCTGGACGTCTGTGATGGCCACTCGTTTCCAAACCTTGAGGCCCTGTGGATGCAGGTCCGCACCAACACCTCCTTTAGCCCTCCCCTTACCTCAGTGCCCCCTGGCATTACAAAAACGAAACTTGTGGCGCTTAGAAAATCAGAAAATAATCTACAAAATGAATAAAAGGCAATAGGTAATGCTAATCGTCAATATTGCATTATGGCGGTAAATAAAATCAATATAAGCTCTTTAATATATTAAATATTGCAGAAATAATACGTGGTTCATTTGACGAGTAGTCCACCTCTAGATATCTAAATTTTGAGATGATTGATCCGCTATATATTCCAAAATAGATCTTCTATCATATATTCATAGACATTACAGCCCTGTAGGACACTTGTGGCAGATGTCAGCAAATAGCTAAAAGACAAAAAAGAAAGAGAAAGGGCGCTGAGCCATCTAAGTGTATATCTGCAAGGTGGGTATATAAAATAGCCCCCCCAAAATAGTGGTGCTTACCAAATAGCAATATTGTAAGTAGTGTGTAGGAGCCAGATGATCAGCTATATGGATCTCTTCCCAAAGGTCATCCACTATTTCTCATCAATGAGGCTCAGTATCCAGGATACAAATTGAACTATTTATTGAATCACTTTACAAATGGTATAAAATGTAATTATAAATGCCAAAAAACACCCAACGCATGTCGCATACCTTCTGTATACTTTCTCAAGGGCCAGATAAAAATTATCATCGCTGATTATTTTTATCTGGCCCTTGTAAAAGTGTACAGAAGGTACAGGAAACGCGTTGGGTGTTTTTGGGCATGTATAATTACATTTTTATACCATTTGTAAAGTGATTCAATAAATAGTTCAATTCCTAACCTGGATACTGAGCCTCATTGATGAGAAATAGTGGTGAGCACCACTATTTTGGGGGGCTATTTTATATACCCACCTTGCAGATAACTCTTAGATGGCTCTGTGCCCTTTCTCTTTCTTTTTTGTCTTTTAGCCCCCTGGCATTAGCCTGCCCTGTTAACAAAGGACCACCGTGAATTCAGCCCCAAAGCCAACCTGAACCTTCATTGGGCAGGATCCGGCTCCCTGTCAGCCAGGACCTCTGGAAACTGAACTTTCTGAGGCTAAGCCACACTGAGGAGGCCTGTGGACCCACATTATGGTCCTAACATGACCTACATTCTGCAATCTTGTGACCTAAGCACAGCCTTTTCTGTAGCTGCTGCTAATCTACTTCGATCCGCTGTAGCAGAGGCAGTTCGAAAGAGTGGTAGGCAGGGAAAACAAAAAGGTCAGTTACTGTACCTACTTACCAACACACCTTTTTATGCAACTAGTCCCACCTCTCCACTACTCCCACCACCCTACAGGCTCTCCCGCCTTGCCTTTAGGTGATTGGCCCTTCAAACCCCACCTAGAGTACTGGGGAAGGGAGCGTATCCCCCAGCCCATGGGGGTGGAGGGCTGCCGGCTATCTTAATGCCCATTCAAGGGCATATTACCCCTTCAGGCTTCCATAAGACTGCTAGGCATCATTACCCACCTTTTTCCCTCAAAACCAACAAACACAGCCCTCCCAAAACAATTAAAACACAACACACTAAAAAGAAACACACAAACACAGACATTGTTGAGAATAAAGAGGTCACAGCTTTATTAAAGTGGGTTTCACCTATTTACCCATGGTGGACCCCACTTCTAATGTAGAACCCCCAGGGACAACAGCCTTCATGGATGCCATGTGAGGACCACTACTTTCAAACCATGAGTTCCTGTGTATACAAGTGTGCACTGAAACACTGAAACCTCCCCAAACCCTACCCTTACCCCAGTGCCCGACGGCATTAGCCCACCCTGTTAAAAACAGGCCGCCATGTACCCAGCCCCAAAGCCAACCGGAACTTTCATTGGGCGGCTCCCTGTCAGCCAGGTCCTCTGGAAAGAATACCTTCTGAGGCCAAGCCATACTGAGGCAGCCTGGGGAACCCACATTCCACCAGTCGAAGAGGGGCCTCTAAGCTGTCCCTCTGCTCCCTCCCTATTGCATAGACCCAGCCTAGAGACTAGTGCTCTGTTAAACAACTGCAACCCCTCAATATTTCGGTGCACACCATCTCAAGAATTTTGATATGCATGATAGTGTACTCCACACAGGAAGGCAAAAATTTGTCAAGCTCTGTTAATGGTGTGGGCGGGAAATTTGGCCCCCTGCTACAACAACCTGTGCACCATTTCTGACAAGATGAGGGGGCAGGTGGGCAGGTGTCCCAGATCCTCTGGCATGTGTACTTTACAGTAGCTCGGTTGTTACCATCAGCATGGATCACCACGACTTGCGGCTGGCCCCAAGTAAACAATGCCGCCAGCCACAAATCCCACACCTGTCTTCATTTTAGGCCCTTTTTACCTAGCCAGAAAGCCTACAAGCATTCCTATGGGATGCCTAACTGTTTGCCTCCCTCTGATATGGCTTCTTGTCTCTCCACCCAATGCACATCGAGTGCCCCAAGATGAATGCTTTACCCAGCGGATCCACTAACTCTGAGGGAGACAAAAATTGACATGTTAAACAGCATCAAGTGAGCATACATATCTTTTGTATGCCCCAGATTTTCACCTGCCTATATATATATACTAGCAGTTTGGGACGGCGTTGCCCGTCATGTTATGCAGGAAATGTTTCTTTTTTTTTAAATAAATGTTATGATAGTGAATTATAGCGTAGGGTGTACGTGTCAGAAAGGTACACACAGTGATAGACAGAGACACATGCAACACACACATATACACACACATGCACTGACAACACAAACAGTGACACACAGCTGCAAATCAGAACATAAATACATACAGTGTGAGCAGTGTAAGTAACATACCTCCCAACATTTCATATGGCCAAAGAGGGACACTTGTGTTTTCGGTGGTGTTACTGGGGGCGTGGCTGGTGGTGTATTTTAGAGAATTTTTAACCCTTTGAGTGCCAGGGGGTAAGCAATGCATTGCATCCCCTCTGGCATTGAAATGGTTAAGTTACTCTTTCTGTAAGTGAATGATTTAGAAGAAGATTAAAGTATTTTTTTTACACAGACTAATTTAACAGATATATACAGAAGTTTATTCCCACATTACTGTGGGTTTTATTGATGTGGAGCAATCTGATACACTGGTATATACACCACACAATGTGATCTCCTAAATAGAGGAGCAGAGGGATTTGGGTGTCAAACAGGGACTGTCCCTCCTATACTGTATAGTGACAGTCCTTATACACAGACACATGCAGACTGTATACTATACAGCAGAGGTTCTCAGCCCATGCCCTCAGTGGCCACTAACAGGCCAGGACTTAGGAATTTCACTGCTAGAACACAAGTGTGTTGATCAGAGGCTCAGTCATATTGATTAACTCACCTGTGCTCTTAAAAGGAAATTCTAAAATCCTGGCCTGTTAATAGCCACTGAGGGCACAGATTGAGAACCACTGCTATACAGTGCCAGACCATTGTAGAGAATTTTTAACCCTTTGAGTGCCAGGGGGTAAGCAATGCATTGCATCTCCTCTGGCACTGAAATGGTTAAGTTACTCTTTCTGTAAGTGAATGATTTAGAAGAAGATGAAAGTATTTTTTACACAGACTAATTTAACAGATATATACAGAAGTTTATACCCACATTACCGTGGGTTTTACTGATGTGAAGCAATCTGATACACTTGTACATTAGGCTGACCAGACCTCACCTTTAACCAGTGACACATATGAAAAATGCATACTGCAGGGCTGCTTTGATTTTGGTGCACTCCTGAAATATGCTTATTTCCTATGTGTCCCCGGTTAAAGGTGAGGTCTGGTCAGCCTACTGTATATACACCACACCGTGTGATCTCCTAAATAGAGGAGCAGAGGGATTTGGGTGTCAAACAGGGACTGTCCCTCCTATACTGTATAGTGCCAGTCTTTATACACAGACTGTATACTATACAATGCCAGACCATATATAAATAGTTTGTCATACATGCTATACAGTGAGCTATGTACAGCATGGAGATGATTGCAGGAACTGGCACCTCTACTTACAGACAGACTGACAAACAACCTGCTCTCTTTCTCTCTCTTTGTGCAATATATAAATACAGTCACATCCATGTCTCTGCCATTTACCAGCTCAGCTGAAGCCTTGCTCTGCACTGCCTGATCACCTCTCTGCCGTTGTTTCCACTTTCTCAGCAAGCCAGTATCCTCCTGCTGATTGTTTAGAAATCAGCTCACTTGTAGTAATTAGCAGAGCTGTGTAGGCTCAAAGACAGGGAATGAAGGAGCTGCATAATACAGATTGGACCATGGCCTTCCAGCTGTAGCTTGAACATTGTTCCCATCATCCTCAGCGTGCGTGTGTGTATATGTGTGTATGTGTCTGCTAGTGTGTGTGTGGGAGGGCATGTGCATGTGTCTGTGGTGTAGGAGTGTGTGGCAGCCATTTTTTTTTTCAGCCTTAGATAGTGGTGGGCGGGCTGGATAGTGGGGGCAGGCCAAAAATCACACTCCCACAGAATCACCCAATGGCAGCAGTAATCCTTTTTACTGCCGCCCCTGGGTGTGTTTTGCCAGGCACAAAGTCTTCTTTTATATATATAGATATATATATATATATATATTTAAAAGAAGACTTCTGTGTGCCTGCTGTACACAAAATGCTACATGCAATAGGCACAACGCTATACTATATGCCAAACACTAAAAGTACAACACACAACTATATACGCAATACCCAAATACCAAATGCTTTGCACAAAATGCATCCTGTATATTATATGCCAAGCGTTATAAGCCAAACGCTATACGCAAAGCTCTATATACCAAACGATATATACCGAAAGCAGGACTCAAAACCGCAAATGTTATACGCTAAATGGTATACGCAATATGCAAAAAGCTATACGCAATATGGCAACAGCTATACGCATTATGCCAAAATCTCTTTGTCATACGATATAAGCCAAATGCTCTATGCAATTTGCCAAAAGCTATACGCCAAATGAAATATGCAATACACAAAATGCTAGATGCAATATGCCAAATGCAATACGCTATTCATAATTCATCAAACGGTATATGGCAGACGGTATATGCCAAATGCAATACCCAAACGATATATGCACTTCTCCAAACGCAATACGCCAAATGCTATACACAATTCGCTAACCGCTGTACGCCAAATTCTATATGCAATACGCAAAAAGCTATACCCCAAATGCTATACACTGTCTGCCAAATGCTATAAGCATAACACTATACACCAAACGTAATATGCAATTCATGACAGAGTTTATGGCAGACGATATACTCCAAATGTGATACACAATTCATCAAGAGCAATATGCCACGTGCAATTCCCCAAACGCAATACGCAATTTGCAAAACGCTATACGCCAAGCCCTATATACAAAACATTAGCCACAATTCGCCAAACGCTATATGCAAAGTGCTATATGATATAAGTCAGGTGCAATATGCGGTACATCAAAAGCAAAATGTCAAATGCTATACACAATACGATGTACGCCAAACAGTATAACAAAATGCTAAATGCCAAATGCTATATGCAATAGGAAAACTGCTATACTGAGTAGGCAAAACTCAATATACTGTGCGCAATAGGAAAATGGTATATGCAATCTGCAATACACAAAATGCTATTACGCAATATCCTATACGCAATGCACTTTACACAAAACACTATACACAATACTCTCATGCTGTTGCTCACAGATGCGCACTGATAATTCAACAAGCCACTCATTAAAGGGACAGTAATGCCCCAGAAAAAATATTTAGCATTTTGTAGTGCTTAAAAAGTTGAATTGAATGCAAAAAAAACCTTATATCTCAAACCGCTATGGTTTGAGAGATATATGCATTCAAAGTTTGACGTTTCCTGCTGTCAGCTTTACAGTCGGCTGACACGAGGAGGCTCTTAAGCAGAGCCGCAATCACATTATTTAAAACAAATTACTACATTGGCATGGTCTACAAAGTATGCTTGCAAACCAGGCACACGTTGTAGACCTTTCCAATGAAGTCATTCTTTTTAAATAACATGATTGTGGCTCTGCTGCAGATCCTTTAGTTGGTCCCCGGACAGGACTCACCTGCAGTCAGCACAGCGCTGACGTCAGGGAAAAGGGAGGGAAGGGGGAACTTTGAATAGGAATATCTCTCAAACCATAGCTGTTTGAAAGATAGGGTTTTTTGCATTCAATTCAACTTTTTAAGCACTACAAAATGCTAAATATTTTTTTACTGTCCCTTTAAAGCAGTCCTTGTTAACAGCACGGACAATGTAGTGCCAATATTGCTAGTATATATATAAATGAGTGAGTACCGTCTGGTGTTGGGTCTAATCCGACCAAGGCCAGTGCTCTGTGCAGCTTCGCTCTGATCTGGAAAATCGACAGGGAGGAACAGTCAGCATGCTTTAAAAACGACCTTCCCACTGGTGATCTAATGCTCTTAAAGTCACTTACCGCTGCAATTGAGCAGGCTGCCTCCCTTATGGGGACATGCGTACCTAACTGCTTATACCTTCCTGGGCAGTTTTTGAAGTCCGCTGCAGACGATGCAGCCCCGCTCTGATAATTCAACATGCCCTGCGTTCAACCTCACACTCCCTTTACTGGCGCCACCATATCTCTTAGTCAGAATGTCCCAAATAAGGCCATCACAAAGGCGCATTTAAACAAAGAGGCCTCAAAAGGAGAGTTTCATATGTTAGAGAGTACCTTTAATATTGATGCAAACCATTCACCATCTATGGGCCTCCTCGAGTCAGGGGTAGGACCTGCTTCCTTCCCCCACTTCTTCATTATACAGCAGACGACAACCTGTCAGGCACATTTCTTATCCCTCTTAGTCGAGAGAAAAAAGATATGCCAGCCAGTGTTGTGGCCACCTTTGCCCTGGAGGCACCCCCCCCCCTCTCATGTGCCTAATGTACCTGAGTATGCAAGCCTGCCTGTCTCTATGACTATTTGCTCCCCTTTCCCTTACAAACTTACTCTAAACTGAAAACGCTGTACACTATGTGTGTCCAAGTCTTATGAGACAAGAGCTTTCTGACCAACACATCTAGATCATCATCACCAAGTGCAATAGATGTGGTGGACAAACACAACCAACAGTGTTCGCATCTGAGACCGGGCTAAGAAATGTTTCCTACTACCCCCTAGATAATGCATCTACCACACAGTTGTCCACCCCTGGAATGTACCTGGCCTAGAAATGTACATTACACTACATACACAGCAACACCAAGTAGCGTAGCAAACTGAGCACTGGTTGGCAATGGGATGATAGATTATTGATGGCATGCACTACACTCATGTTATCCATTCAAAAGATTACTGTGCAATTAGCAAAATGTTCCTCCCAGGATTCTATGGCCACTACAACAGGAAAAAATCTGCTGGGGCTGTTCTCCACAGCCTTACCCCATTGAAGTCGATACACTTAAGTACTCCTTCAGATGTCTAGTGAGCTGAATGTAAAGAAAGGGCTTCCTCACATTAACTGTAGCCATCTTCTGAAAACCATTACCATTGGGATCACTCTAGAGGCAAAATTTAGAGTACCCAGAATTGACTACAACTCTGTCAATGTCACCTTCTCCACCCCCAGCGCCTTCCCCACATTCATTTGTGCCTGCCTGACTTTGTCCTGTGGTAACCTGACTTCCCTGCCTTCTTTCCACAAGAGGTGCCTGGGTAACCCCCAGCATTTCGCACAAGCGTGTCTGCACCGACATGCAAATCCTTTCTTTGTATGGGAAACAGTGATCTCGACTGTGCTGTCCTTGCAATGTGTTTTTCTGCGGCCCTGGTGTAGGCATCGCCCCCAATGTGTGACTAGCCTGGAACACAGGTTCATATCTTTGCTACCATAATAAGGACCTCACTATGTGCCATCTTCCTTTGGAATGCACAATCATAACCCAACCATGCGCTTCCTCCATAAGCCACATGTGTATCTACAATTAAGTCATGGTATTTGAACAAATTCAAACCCTACTCTGGGTTATGAACCATATAGAAGCTTGTGTAAGCTGCAAAGCACCTGATTCCTATCCATAATATGTTTGTCTGTGTATACCTTTTTCCTTCTTAACCCCGTCCTCCTTATCCTCTACTGCCTGGTAAGTTAATTTTAAGACGCCCACAAACTTTCTGGCTATGATGAGCCTGAGCACTTTAATGGGGATGTGATCAAATGGGGTAGATAAGCCGCAAACGTGAGTGTCCCCATTCCTGGTGAACTTAAGATTCTTCCCTACTTGCTCCTCCAACCTACCCTTCCTTACTCATTTTTTACCAATTCCCCACAGCTTCTTCAAACTTTTTTTAAACAAGAACCACCACTTTGTTGCTGTCATCTGAGTCAGAGTCTTAGTCTTGTGAGTCAGTGACTCAGTCAGAGGTGCTGGTAGACTCCTCTGAGTCAACCTTACTGTAACAATCATCAGAATCATTTGTGTTGTCATTATCTTGTTCATCTGAGACAGACAGTCCCTGTACCGCTGTACTTTGTCTCAGTTGGGGCTGATGTCTTCTTTTTCTCCATGAATCGCCTCTCTGCTGTTGGCATCTGTATTTCCCCCACCCCCCCATGGAGCCATGCTCCCTCCTGCCTGTACGTGGAAAGTGCCTCCCTGAATACGGGACTCCTGGGTGCCCCTGATGCCCTTAATAGCAGCCCACATCAAATTCCTGCAGCTGTGTAGTGCCTGACCCCCCGCTGAAGTACCCTGGTGTTTAGTAATAACGCCCCCGGGTGCTACAGGTTGAGCCGCCCTGTCTTGTGTGTCTGAGGGAATGTGGGTGATTGATAGAGCCATGAGCAGCTGATTGAGTGAAGGGGGAAGTATGGGTATGCTGGCAGTGTGAGGAAGTAATAATGTGGGGCTATGGTCTGTGGGAGGGGGTAGCGAAGTAATGCTGATATGAATGGGTGGCCAAATGAATACCCAGGGGGATAAGTTGGTGCTGTAACTGCTGCCCAGGGGTAAGTGTTCTTCGTTTCTGGATCAATAATGCTAATTTCTAGAGTTAATATAGCCCTATGAGCCCAGCATGATGTCCTGAGGAGGCTTGTACCCCTGGTGTTTACTTTTGGCCTAGGAAACGGAGGGTGTGTAACGGTTTGTTCAACACTCAGACACAGTGGGTTAGGATAAAACACAGTTTTATTAAAACAAACACAATGAGAATTACCTTTGACGGGCTATAGCTTATCTCAGCAGAATAGACAGGTGCAATACAGGACTTAGACTTATGCCCACACAGGCCCTGTATAATAGTAAGTGAGAGAGTTCATATACTGTCACAGGTCACGCATGACAGGGTGAAAACCCACCACAGCATGGGTTAAAGTCCCAATCGATATAATCAGTCTCTGATGTGGTGTGTTCTCAGTAACGCCCAGTATGATGGAATAAAAGCGATAAGGAGATTGTAGTGCTAGAAAGGAGATAGAGCACTATAGATCTGCCAGAGCAGAGCTGAGACTTATACCCCCTGCCATAGCAGTAAACGCAGGCCACACAATACTCTGCAAGAGCTGTATGGAATAGAGCCAAGGGCACCCTGCCGGTGCAGTAACGGAGGCAACAGTACTCTGCACAAGTTGAACGGAATAGAGCCAAGAGCACCCTGCCCGTGCAGTAACGGAGGCAACAGTACTCTGCTAGAGCTGAACGGAATAGCCAAGGGTACCCTACCAGTGCAGTAACGGAGGCAATAGTACTCTGACAGAGCCGAATGGAAACGCAAACACAGGCACACTGCCACAGCAGTAACGGAGGCAACAGTAAGCTCTGCAAGAGTTAACGGAAGGCTCAGCAATTGGTACACTGCCGTAGCAGTAACGGAGGCAACAGTAGCTCTGCAAGAGTTAACAGAAGGCTCAGCAATAGGTACAATGCCGTAGCAGTAATGGAGGCAACAGTAGCTCTGCAAGAGTTAACGGAAGGCTCATCGATAGGTACACTGCTGTAGCAGTAACGGAGACAGCACGGACACACTGTCTGGTAGGCCCAGACAAGCGGAAGTCAGAATGTTGCCCAAGCGACACCACGAAGCAGGAACTGGAGAGCCGGGCCGGATCACGGAGCAGGAACGTCAGGCAAGCCGGGTCAGGTCACGGAGCAGGAAGTCAGCCAGGCCGGGTCGAATCACGGAGCAGGAACATCAGAAAAGCCGGGTCAGGTCACGGAGCAGGAAAGTCAGCCAGGCCGGGTCGGATCACCGAGCAGGAACCAGAAGCGGAGTAGTCAAATGGGCCAAGTTGGTACATGGGAACACAGCAACTCAAGTCAGCACTGGTACAGGAATACCACGAAAGGGCGCCAGACAGGTGCCAGAGTCCAGTATAAAAAGGCCATACTGGGCGGGCCAAACATAGCTCAGCCAATAGGAGCGCAACACACAGAGACTGACAGAAAGAACGGGCACCATGATAGTACCCCCCTCTCAAAGACCCCCTCTCCTGGAAGAGGGTCTTGGTTGCTGGGGATATTTAGAGTTAAAATTGCCCAATAACCTAGGGGCATGAAGGTCCTTCTGATCAACCCATGAACGTTCTTCAGGGCCATAGCCCTTCCAATGGACCAAATATTGCAATTTTCCTCTAAATCTCCGTGAATCAATTATGCTTTGAACTTCGTACTCTTCTTGGCCCTGAACATCCACAGAACCAGGAACCACCGGAGTGGAAGTGTAGCGGTTGCATTCCAGAGGTTTTAACAGGGACACATGGAACACATTATGTATGAGCATAGATGCTGGGAGTTCCAAGGCATATGAGACAGGATTAACCTTATGGATCACCCTGAAGGGACCAATGAACCGGGGAGCCAGCTTATTGGATGGAACTTGCAGATTAAGGTTTCTGGAGGAGAGCCATACCCTGTCCCCAAACTGAAAGCAGACCGCTGGCAGCCGTCTACGGTTGGCATGTCGCTGATGACGCTGAAATGACTGTCTGAGGGTCCTTTGAACCTGTGCCCAAGTGGAGCGGAGTTGCTCAATATGCTCGTCCAGAGCTGGAATCTGCTGCGACTGGAATGAGTCCGGGAGCAGACATGGCTGAAACCCGTAGTTAATGAGGAAGGGGAAGCTCCCAGATGATGAATTAACTGCACAATTTCTGGCGAACTCTGCCCATGGCTACAGGTCAGCCCAATTGTTGTGATGATCAGTCACAAACCAGAGCAGGAACTGCTCCAGTCCCTGATTGGCACGCTCAGCGGCCCCATTGGTCTGGGGATGGTAGGCGGAGGAAAAGGACAATTGAATGCCCATCTGGCTACAGAATGCCCTCCAAAATATAGACACGAATTGGCTCCCCCGGTTAGACACCACGACTCTAGGAACCCCATGCAAGCGGGACACCTCTCTAGCAAAGACCACTGCCAGCTCCTGGGCTGAATGAAGACCAGAAAGGGGTACGAAATGAGCCATCTTTGAAAATCTGTCAACCACCATTAAAATAAACGAATACCCCCTGGACGCAGGCAGTTCTCCCAGGAAATCAATGGATATGTGGGACCACAGGCATTCGCCATTAGGTACAGGTTGAAGTAAGCCCACTGGGAGGTGTCTGGGGGTTTGGCACAAGCTCAGGTGGTACAGGCTGCAGTGAATGCGGAGCAATCGGCTCTAAGGGAGGGCCACCAAAATACTTATGAGAGAGACCATATTAATTGATCCCTCTCAATATGCCCAGCAGCCTTAGACGAGTGATATGTCGCAAGTAGACGGGTACGGAATGGCTCATCAACAAAACACTTGCCTACTGGGGTTTCTGGAGGTGTCGTAGCCTGGGTAGCCAAAATCTCTTCCCCTAGTGGCAAAGTGATACTAGTACTTACAGTAGCCAGAATACGATCAGGCTGAATGATAGGCATGGGAGGCTCATCCTTCTCTACCTCTGGCCCAAATTGTCTAGACAGGGCATCCGCCCTAACGCTTTTAGAGCCCGGCAGGTAGGATACTACAAAGTTAAATCGGGATAGAAACAGTGCCCATCTGGCCTGACGAGAGGACAACCTTTTCGCTTCTGAGAGATAAGTCAGGTTCTTGTGGTCAGTTAAAATTAGTACGGAGTTCTAGTACACTCCAGTAGGTGACGCCATTCCTTCAAAGCGAGAATAATAGCCAGGAGTTCTCTGTCACCAATTTCATAGTGGCTTTGTGCACTAGAAAGTTTCTTTGAGAAGAACCCACAAGGTCTCAAGGTGTCTCCCGCAACTGGGCGCTGAGACAGTACTGCCCCTACCCCTATTTCGGAGACATCAACTTCCAATGTAAATGGCAGAGCAGGGTTGGGGTGGGACAGTACAGAAGCGGATGAGAAAGCAGACTTCAATGTCTCAAAAGCGTTTTCAGCTGCCTCAGACCATTGGATGGATTAGCACCCTTGTGCGTAAGGTCAGACAGAGGTTTAACAATCGTGGAAAAGTTGTGGATAAATTTCCTATAATAATTGGCAAATCCAAGAAAGAGCTGAATAGCTTTTAACCCCTTGGGTCGTGGCCATTGTAACACAGCTGCGAGTTTCTCCTGGTCCATGGCAATGCCATCTTTAGAGATCACGAAACCCAGGAAAGGCACTTTGAACCAATTTACAGAATAGTTTATTCTTGCTTAAGCAAAGCAAGACCTCAGACACATCCTTGATGTGTTGGGATAGATTAGCTGAATGTATAAGTATGTCATCAAGGTATACAACAACACAGGACTGAAGCATGTCACAGAGGATGTCATTAATAAATTCTTGAAATACCGCAGGTGCATTACAGAGGCCAAATGGCGTAACTAGGTATTCATAATGCCCAGATCTGGTATTAAATTACGTTTTCCACTCATCCCCAGCCTTTATTCTGATCAGGTTATAAGCGGCCCATAGATCAAGTTTCGTAAAAATGGAGAAACCTTTTAACCTGTCAAATAGTTCCGTAATAAGTGGTATGAGGTAGGCATTTTTGGACATGAGTTTATTCAGTCCAAGGTAGTCAATGCAAGGTCTTAATTCGCCATTTTTCTTTTTCACAAAAAAGAAACAAGCACCAGCCGGTGAAGTAGACTTGCGTGTAATCCACCTTTTAAGGGCGTCATCAATGTAGTCTTCCATAGCACGACAGTGGGTACGTGCGACCCCTGGGAGGCACTATGCCCGGAGGCAAATCAATAGTGGAATCATAAGTTCTGTGCTGAGGCAATACGCTAGCCTCTCCCTTACTGAATACGTCACTTAATTTGTGGTATTCAGCTGGCACAGAGGGAGAGGTACATAAAATCTTAACTGGGTGCGACATACAATGCTCCATGCAATACTCGGACCAAGATGTGACCTCACATCTCTGCCAATCAAACTGAGGGTTATGCAGATGCAGCCATGGGAACCCCAGAATGTCCACATGATGAGGGGAATGAATTATCTGAAATCATAATTCCTCCTTGTGGAGGGCCCCAATAGTCATTGTAATAGGAATAGTTTCCATAGTAATCAGCGCCGGTTCCAATGGTCTGCCGTCAATGGCTTCAATGGCTAAGGGAGAGTCCCTCATGACCAAAGGAATCTTATGTAACTCAGCAAATGAACAATCCATGAAGTAACCGGCTGCGCCGGAATCCACCAGGGCCAGAACCTCAACTGGCTGTTCTGCCCATGAAAATACCATCTGGATAGTGGGTTTCTGTGTACTTTTAACTAGGGACTGCTGAACACCACCTAGGGCCTGTCCCCCAAGGTACCCTAGGTGTGTTAATTTCCCGGAAGTACCGTACAAGTGCGTAATAGGTGCCCAGCCTTGCCACAGGATAAACATAGGCCCTGCCTCCTGCGGTGTGCCCGTTCCTCCTTTGTGAGTTTGGTGAACCCGAGTTGCATTGGTTCGCTGGATTCAGGTAAATGATCAGGAGGCATGGGAGGCGAGGGAGGCATGGGTGGGTTCAAAAGGCTGCTTTGCCCGTAGTTTGTAGGCTGTGGCCTACGGTCTTTAGCCATGCGTCTTTCACGAATAAGGGAATCAATTAGAATGACATAATCAATGTATTCGTCCAAGTCATTGGGTACTTCTCTCGCAGCTATTTCATCTTTGATATGATCTGTAAGACCTTGAGCAAAACCTGCAACTAACGCCTCGTTATTCCATCCTACCTCTGCTGCCAATGTACGAAATTCTATAGCATAATCGCCCACGGTATGATTACCCTGTTGTGCCTCCATCAATCTCTTGGCAGCAAAGGCGGCTCTACCAGGGACCTCAAACACTCTCCGGAACATTCGTACGAACTCCCTGAAGTCCTGAGTGCAGGGTTTGGCATTCTCCCACAGAGGATTGGCCCAAGCCAGGGCTCTGCCCGTTAGTAATGATATCATGAACCCAACCTTGCTCCGGTCTTTGGGGAAGGCAAAAAGAATATCTCTAATTGATTAATAAACCCTCTGCATAGGGTAGGTTCACCATCACATCTGAGCGGTAATGGCGCTGCCGTCGTTAACCCTCTAGTAGGTGCAGCAATAGTCACGGAATGATTCCCCGGTGTCAAAACTGGGGGAACCACCGGATTCTGACTTGGTTTATCAAGGTGTATCGTATGTTCAAGTAATGTCTGCAAGGCCAGTGCCAACTGGTCCAGGCGCTGCTCGTGCACATCCATCCTTCAGTGGATGTTCTGTGAATTACCTTCATCTTTACTGTCTGAGGTCATGGCCTTTTCATACTGTAACGGTTTGTTCAACACTCAGACAGAGTGGGTTAGGATAAAACACAGTTTTATTAAAACAAACACAATGAGAATTACCCTTGACGGGCTATAGCGTATCTCAGCAAAATAGACAGGTGCAATACAGGACTTAGACTTATGCCTACACAGTCCCAGTATAATAGTAAGTGAGAGAGTTCATATACTGTCACAGGTCAGGCATGACAGGGTGAAAACCCAGCACAGCATGGGTTAAAGTCCCAACAGATATAATCAGTCTCTGATGTGGTGTGTTCTCAGTAACGCCCAGTATGATGGAATAAAAGCGATAAGGAGATTGTAGTGCTAGAATGGAGATAGAGCACTATAGATCTGCCAGAGGAGAGCTGAGACTTATACCCCCTGCCATAGTAGTAAACGGAGGCCACACAATGCTCTGCAAGAGCTGTACGGAATAGAGCCAAGGGCACCCTGCCGGTGCAGTAATGGAGGCAACAGTACTCTGCACAAGCTGAACGGAATAGAGCCAAGGGCACCCTGCTGGTGCAGTAACGGAGGCAACAGTACTCTGCAAGAGCTGAATGGAAACGCAACCACAGGCACTCTGCCACAGCAGTAACGGAGGCAACAGTAAGCTCTGCAAGGCTCAGCAATTGGTACACTGCCGTAGCAGTAACGGAGGCAACAGTAGCGCTGCAAGAATTAACGGAAGTCTCAGCAATAGGTATACTGCCATAGCAGTAACGGAGGAAACAGTAGCTCTGCAAGAGTTAACAGAAGGCTCAGCAATAGGTACACTGCTGTAGCAGTAACGGAGGCAACAGTAACTCTGCAAGAGTTAACGGGATGATCAGCGATAGGTACACTGCCGGAGCAGTAATGAAGGTAGCACGGACACACTGTCTGGTACGCCCAGACAAGCGGAAGTCAGAATGTCGCCCCAGCGACACAACGAAGCAGGAACTGGAGAGCCGGGCCGGGTCATGCAGCAGGAACGTCAGGCAAGCCGGGTCAGGTCACGGAGCAGGAAGTCAGCCAGGCTGGGTCGAATCACGGAGCAGGAACGTCAGACAAGCCGGGTCAGGTCACGGAGCAGGAACGTCAGCCAGGCCGGGTCGGATCACGGAGCAGGAACCAGAAGCGGAGTAGTCAAACGGGCCAAGTCGGTAAAAGGGAACACAGCAACTCAAGTCAGTACTGGTACAGGAACACCACGAAAGGGCACCAGACAGGTGCCAGATCCCAGTATAAAAAGGCCATACCGGGCGGGCCAAACATAGCTCAGCCAATAGGAGCGCAACACACAGACTGACAGAAAGAATGGACACCGTGATAGTGTGGCCACGAGAACCAATGGCATCCTTGTATGCCACCTGAATTCCCGCCCCACACCTACTGGAGGAGAAGCAGGTCTGGATGATGCCATCACAGAGTGTGATAGCGCAGAGGATGAGGCAGGACACTGAGGATCCTGCCTCTTCCTTCTTGTTAGAGATGGCTCAGCTGAATGGGGCTAAGGTGAGGGCTGGTGGAGGGGGCTACCAGGGGGTTGCTCTAAAGAGAACTCAGTGTACTGCTCACATGGGGCAACGTTAAAGGTCTGAGAAGGGCAATCTGCCATATCTATCTCCAGGGGCTGCAGTAGCGAACTGGAGAGGGAGAACAAAGGTGGACTAGATGGTAGGGAATGGAAAGGAGGATGATAAGGCTGGCCACACAGATGAAGGCATGGCAGTGGATGGATGAGAAGAGGTGGGGAAAGATAGAAAAGCAGGGGAAGGAGAAGGAGGAATAGGGGCAGAAAAGGAGGAAGCAGGATTAGATGGAAGCAGACAAGATGGAGGGGAGACAAATGAAGAGAGGAGGAAGCAGGAGGATAACTTGCATATATTTATTTTGCAGTAGGTGTTCTGGTCCTGGAACCTCCCTTGGATCCCTGAAGATGTCTTGGTGCACCATCATCCTCCTGGAAGAACTTGGGGTGTCCAGCTGCTCTAGTCGGACTTCTCTTCAGGCTTGCTTTCTGTTTCACCTAAAACAAAAAGTAAATTACTGTACCTACTTACATACACACCTTTTTATGCAACTAGTCCCTCCATTCTCCTCCTCCCACCCCCCCAGGCCCTTCCCCTCACCCCCAGGGGATTGGCCACTCTCTGCACCCTCCCCCAGCCCCCACCAGTAGCATGGGACAAGGAAGGAGGGAATGCAGCCCATAGCCCAGGACAGAGGACAGAGAAGTAGGACTGCTGCCCATCTTAATGGACTTTCAGAGGCATACTGCCCCCTCAGGCTTCCATATATACTGCTTTCTTTGTAATAGGATGAGAGGTATACATCCTGATGTCTGTGTAACCGTAAGACAGATATACATCAAGATATCTGCGTATTAGGAGGAGAGGTATACAGTTTGTTGTGTATTAGGAGTAGGGGTGGGCGAAAGGTCCATGGGGTTTTCTACCTTTTCGAGGGAAAATCAGCTTTAAGTAAAGCCCTTAAAATCTTCACCAATTTTACCCATTGTCAAAAATGTTTTCAATGGCTACAGTCTTTTCGCCCCTATTATGTACATGTTCTTCTCGTTTTTTGCTATAAAAACATGACGTTGTGAAACACAATACTAACAGCTAGAGAGAGAGAAAGAGAGGGTGCTAGGTTGTTGTGCTGTGATTTATTTAGCACGATTCAAGCAGGAGAGGCTCATACTGTGTGCTATCACTATGTGCAACTGGATTACAAACAAAAGGAGGAGCTGGAAGGACTCTGATGCGTCCACTGAGTCTGAGGAGGAGGAAGTGACCACTGTCAACCTTGAAGGGTCTAGATGCCCTGATTCCCCAGGCCCAATGATGGCCAGTCTCCCTATATCTCTCTTAGGGATATTGTGGAAAATAATGTCACAGGAAGAGGAAGAAGGGGATAGCAGTGTGAGTAGAACAGGTCAGCTACCTGTGCCTGCTGCTAGTGCTGCCAGTGTGCCTTGTGATCCTGTCTCCCAGCACCATCCTCTTCAATACATGCAGAATGCTGCAGCACAAATTACCCTACTGCCACCTAGGTTTGTCTCTGCTCCCTACTCCTCAAATCTATCCAATGGCTGACTCTCTCACTCAAAACTCTTCTCTTCCCCTTCCTACATTTCCACTTTGATCTCCCACTATACTTCATCCCATCACTTACAATCAGCCAATAACAATCTTCTTTCGGCTACTTTTGTGTCTACAGCTCTCTCACATATCAAACCTTTTTCTCTCATTGCTCCTTATCTACGGAATGCTCTTCCTCCCACCCTCCGCCACTGCACCTCTCTAATGGGCTTCAAGTCATGATTGAAACTACATCTCCTTAACAAAATTTAAACATGCTAGAAGACACTGACTTTATACAAGTTAGGCTCTTTATAAATTATTTACTTTATTTATGTCCCCTATCCTGACCAGAACTCTGGCACTGTATTCAGCACTTGACTGTTATGTACTCTGTATTTATCCCATGAAAACTTTATGTTGTAAGCTTTCAGTCAGGCACCTCATTCCAGTGTTTCATTTTGCAAAGCACTTGTAACCCTGTGTTGTCTAAACCCTTGAATTGTAAAGTGCTGCTTACACTTGTGGCGCTATACAAATAAACATATTCATTCATTCATTTTTAGGAGGGGGGGGTGAAAAGATGATGCCAAGTATGACAGCATCTTGGCACAACCACCCTCATCAGACATATTAAACACAGACATCATGACATTAATGTAAAGCATGTTAAATCCAACTGCCCAATAAAGAAACCGGCCACAGCTCTTGCTGTTCCCCCTAACTCTCCACAAAGGCAACAAGAGGTGAGGTGTAAATCAAAGAGGAAGAAGAATAGAGAAACCCAGCCAGAGCTTTGACGTTTGATGGCGAGCCAAATACCTGACTCGCCATCACTTTCTTTCTGTAGGGTCCGGCCGTGGGAAGATGTAACTGTGTCTTCTGGCCATCCACCTCATACATCATTACCTCTCTCACCAGCTGATAGCCATTTTGCAGATGTCAATATGTGGCAGTTTGTGTCCACCTATTGCACACTATGTGGTGCTCTGATCACACATGTCAATCCTGCAGAATATGCGAAGCTGGTGGCAGGGAGGGTTCATCAATGCTATTAATTCTACAAGTTGTCACATGTCCTTGGCAGGGAGTGGAGAAGGGACATAGTGACTGCAACATTACTTGGTTTCTGGTGGTTGGATTTCACATTGGGGACCCTAAGCGTCACGGTGTTTGGTTAGAGTTGTGCCAGGTGTTTGATATGAGTGCAGATGTGCACATTGTTCCCAGTCCTTCCCTTATTTATTTCACACACAGTGCACATTGAAGTTGCTGATGAGAAGAACAGTTCCTTCCTGCTCTCAATGGAAACATTATATTCCAACAATACACCCATGATTTTGGCCAACTTCTTTTTCCACATATAAGTGAAGTGGTGGGGCCTAATTGTCGTGCTGCTACTTCCTCAGACACATCACTGAAGCTAATAGTGGCAAGTCAAATCTTGATGATCACCATTCATATCACTGCTCTTGTTGATATCATTCCCTTGGGGCTGCCTAATTTTCTGGCTGTTCAAATAACTCTACAGCAGCAGCAAGAACACCAGTCACAAATGCCACAATGACACTGGGGATGTTTGCCAATGGCCACTGGCCACCATAAAATGATATGCTGGCACTATATCAGTAGGGTATTTTTTTTCATCAGGGCTTTTTCTGTGAACACAAACCAGAGGCGTAAAATAAAATAATATTTGATGGGCTTATTTCTAACAAGCCTATGTCCTTCAAATCACTGCTTCCTCAGAGCCTGTGACATTAATAAGCCTGAGTGATAAAACTGATCTCTGATGTGATTCCTCAGAGCTTGTGACACTAACAAGCCTGAGTGATAAAAATGATATCTGGTGTGATTCCTCAGGACTTGTGATGATAACAAGCCTAAGTGATAAATATTTTCTCTTACGTGACATTTCCCCAGACACTCCCCTCTTGTGCTATGTGGTTCCCACACTGCTCAGGAATTGGTCCTTGTCTAGGTATAAGGTACCAGAAAGTAAATAAGACAGAAAACACAGATGTAGGTTTTAAACTGGTCACAGCTTTATTGACTAAAACCGAACATCACATAAATGTTCTTGACAGTTTGAGATATAAATAAAATTTGTAATATATACATTTTGTCAAGTCATGGTCATAACTTATAACCATCAACTGCATCCCACAGTGACTGGCTACAAGAAACCCAGTGGGTATGGCAACATACAGCCTGTGGCTGGTAGTCAGACAAAACGTAATTTTCGTGTAGTTGGCCTCCACAGTGGTCCTCCACAGATTAAGGACCTTCCCACGTTTCCAATTTTCTGTATGGCAAGGGCATGGCCGCCACAAACCCAACTGATTACCACCTTAATCATCTGGATACACCACAGTGCACGTTATAACCCATCCAATGGCACTAATTATTTTGAAGTTAAAGAAATCAAGGCCAATCTTGTTACAGTGAACGCAATCATCCAGACACAAGACATGGTTGATTTCTTCAATGGTCCTGTGCCTAAATGACAACCCCACATGCAAAACCACAAATTTAGAAATCCTCCTATTAAGACAAATTCTAGGTTTATACAGAGCTTTAAGATCCCTGGCACGCCTCAAGAAATGACTGACACTGCCAAAAGGATTGTCCATTGTAAGCATTCAAGAATGTAGCCCACAAATACTTATCCTCGCACAGGGAAGTGATGTGGCTTACATACTCTGGAAGTAGCCTGAGACAACTGTTGGGAAAAAAACTGTCCCATTGGCAAGGTCCAGCATGCAATATTGAGCTCAAAGACTGGAGAACTTCATAAGCAATAAGTAATACAGAACTGCCATTTTCAAATTAGACAACTTCTGCGGAAGCAAACAACATTCCATATCTGTGGAATCTAACTTGGTACATAAAAAGGCAGGTAACTGGCTCCTCTGTTTTTCCTGAGGCCAAAGGGACTCAAAATGAATTGGCAAACTTTTGGAGAGTACAAAAGAAGGTGCCACAGAAATCAAGATTGCCTAAGCCCACACAGATAAAATTGCACAGGTAATGGATTATGTAGAAAAAAACAGAATACCACTAAACAACTACTCAAGAAAGGAGATAAATGTCTTGAACAGAGCACAGGACACGGAACATCCCATGGATAACACACATCTACATAACACTGCCCCCCCAAGCCAACATCCCAAAAGATGGGGGCAATCAGTATGGACAGGTAAGTGGGCTCAATGTCTGCTTTAGCCAACAATACCCCTGTACCAGCAGCCGCCATAAGATGCCATAAGACAGATTGCTTTGTCAAAGGAAGTGTAAGAGACTCGGCACATGACCGGGTCAGTACCATTATTTACTGAGTGCTGAGAAGGATGCAACGAGTGATGGATTAAGCAGAATTTTCCAAGATCCTTCTTACTGACACCCAAAGAGGTGACACCCAAAGATAAGATTGAAAGGGTCTTGCCATACACTTCAAAGCCAGCTTTTTAGCCAAGTTCTACTGTGCCATGCCTGGAAATTCTGACATTGATCCAAGATTACTCAAGATGGAACCACACACCATTAAAAAAAAGGGGATATGAAAACCCCACATAAACCTCTCCGCTAAAAAGACACCCTGCTTGCTGGATTTATAGAGTTTTAGGACATAGACTTGTTGTTAGAAGCCCAAGCCCTGATGAAACATTGATTTGTAGGACTTTGGCTTGTTTGAATCACAAGACCTGAGGAATAAGTAATGAGTTTTGCACTCAGGCTTGTTAGCAGCACAAGCTCTGAGGATCCAGTGAACATTTTTGACATTCAGGCTTAATAGAGTAACAAGCCCTGAGGAAACAGTGATGTTGTAGGAATTAGTCTTGTTAGAAACAAGCCCCCCAAAAAATTATTTTTGTAGGCATCTGGTTTATGTTTAAAGAACAAGCCCTCTGGAAAAAAATGCCCTACTGGTCTAGTACCAGAAGGTCATTTAATAGTGTGATGATGATCATGGTCCCACTTGCCACTAATAGCTCCACTGATGCAACTGAGGCAGTAGCAGCACCACAACTAGTCCCCACCACTTCAGGTATATGTGGAGAAAAGATGTTGGCCCAAAATACTTCCCCTCCTGCCCCTCAGCAGGAAGGAACTGTGCCTTTCATTTGCAACTGAATGTTCACAGTGTGTGTAGGAAAGTTGTGAAATAGGGGAAGGACTGAGAACACTTGGCAGAACTATAACCAAACACCATGACACTTAGGTCTGAAATGTCAAATCATCCCCCCAGAAAAAAATACTACTATGTCACTATGCCCCTTGTCCTCTCTGCTAAAGACACCTGATAACTAGCACACTTAATAATAATAATGTACTCACCCTGCCACCAGCTTACGGATGGAATCTCCTCAGATGCCGCTTGATGCCTTGGTTGAGATTGTCTTCTCTTCCGGCACTCAAAGTGTTAACTGTGGCATCTCTTGGGGGCATAATTTTATTTTAAAATCAACTCTCATTGGATTATATTTTTAAACACATTTTACAGAAGAAAAAAGATGGAAACAAGAAGATAGAAGAGAGAACATTCAAGAAGAAGGCAGACAGTGGATGACTGGAAAGTGTTACAATTCTGGGTGTCAGGATAGTGATAGGGGTAGTACTGTTTAAGTGTCATGTTAGTGGTAGTGTAGGTAGGGTTAGTGTATGGGAGGGTGACTGTGTTTTGAGCTAACTCTTGTTGACGCAGTGTCAAACAATGAGAGTTGGCTTTTTTCCTTTGATCTTCCCACAATTCACACTATTTAGCATGAGATGTAGGAACAAAAATCAGCAACGAACGTTTGGCTACAACATGGATTTTGGCCATCAATGCTTGTTGGTATATGTACCTGTCCAGCTATAGAATAGCTGCTGTACACAAGTGAGATTCTCACTCTGTGCTTTTTTTAACTTACTCTGTTTTACCAGAGAGAATAGTATCGAGTCCTAATGTCTACACAACAGGAAGAATACAATGTAATGTCTGCGTAATAGGAGGAGAGGTCTACATCTTGATGGACTTGTATTAGGAGGATATACTGTACATCCTGTTGTCTGAGTATTATAAGGCGAGATATACATTAGGGTGACCACATTTCAATTCTGCTATTCAGGGACACTGCAGAGAGAAATGCATACCACAGAGATCTAAACACAAGAAAGAGAACTGTCCATGGACTGCTGTGACAAAAGTGGTGCCTGTGGTGGGCTACAAGAAAATGTACATGAAGCCCAAAGCCTTAGATTAGTATTACAGCCTTAGATTAGTATTACACTACAACAAAATTGCACTGCAGGTCATGATTGATGTCAGTATCAAGGCTCAGTTCTCTCTAGTGTTTAGAGCTCTGCCCAGAAGCCATTTTTCTGTAGCCCAGCAGAGACTTTGGTTTTGTTACAGTAGTCTATGAGCCATTCTTCTTCTTCTAGTGTTTAGACCTCTGAATTCAGGAATCTTCATTCCAGGACATTGTACTGTCCCAGAAGGGGGCTGCCCGGGACAAGAGACAAACATTTAAAATCCAGAAGTGTCCTGGGAAATCTGGGACATGTGGTCACCCTAGTATACACCCTTCTGTCTGTGTACTAGGGGAGAGATCTACATCCTTATGTCTGTGTATTAAGAGGAGAGATCTACATCATTATGTCTGTGAATTAGGAGGAGAGGTATACATTATACTGTCTGTGTATTAGGGGGAGAGGTATACATTCTGCTCTCTGTATATTAGGAGAAGTATACATCCTGCTGTCTGTGTACTAGAAGGATAGGTATACATTCACATTTCTGTGTATTAGGAGGAGAGGTATACATCCTTATTTCTGTGTATTAGGAGGAGATGTAAACATCTGGATGTCTGTGTAATAGGAGAGTTATGCATCCTGATGTCTGTATATTAGGAGGAGAGGTATACTTCCTGATGTCTTTGTATCAAGAGGAGAGATATACATCCTGCTGTCTGTGTATTAGGAGGAGACGAAAACATCCGGATGTCTGTGTAATAAGAGAGTTATATATCCTGCTGTCTGTGTATTAGGAGGACAGGTACACATCCTGATGTGACTGATGCTCAATATGAAGGAGAGGTCTGCATAATGGGAGGAGAGGCATCCATCTTGATGGACTTTTTATTAGGAGAACATATATAATTCCTGCTGTCTGAGTATTAGGAGGAGTGGTATACATCCTGCTGTCCGCATATTAGGAGGACATGCATACATCCGTATGTCTGTGTTATAGGAGAGGTATAAATCCTGCTGTCTGCATATTGTGTGGAGATGTATACATCGTGCTGTCTGTGAATTAGGAGGAGAGATGTATATCCAAATGTCTTTTTAATATAAGTAAGTATATCTTTATTTATATGGCGCCACCCAGTGTATGCAGCCACACCCTACACTCCCCTCTCATCCTCCTGATGCCTGCACACAAGAGGTAGAAGCACAGACAAGGTACAGAATAGTGCAGTAGATCATTGGGATTAAGGGCTCAAACCAAATGTTGGAGATGGCTGTTTTTTCTGACGACGGCATTTTTTTAAGCACAGTAAGCTAGTCAAATGCCTGTGCTGTGAAAAATATATTGACAAAAAGGAAGCTGTTATGTGATTAAGTTAAGAGGTGTTTTCTCCCATAGCAAATGATGAAAACACCGTAATTTTAAATTCAAATATCTGCATTAGACATTAAGATCCGATAAGGGACTCATGTTATCGCAAAAAAGTGATTTGAGTCCCTTATCGGATCTTCAAACAGTCGACGCAGAACCTGAAAGTAAAATAAAGTCCACAGTGGATGTATTGATATGGGGCCCTAAGCCCCATTTCAATACATCCAAAGTATGAAAAATGTGTCAAAAGTTAGTAGAATTAACCCTTTGAGTGCCAGTAGGGTATAATTACCCTGCTACCATTCATAGTGCTAACCCAACTAAGTTAAAAAACAACATCCCATTAAAATTTACACTTACCATTAATCCTAATGTCCAGTGGAGTCCTCAGCATGCTGGTCATCTTCTGTCCTTCTCTTCACTCTTCTTGTATCTAAAACAAAAAAAAATGCTATCAGAAACATATAATACAAAGCTTAACCCCTTGAGTGCCAGAGGGGTACACAACGCATTGGAAAGCAATGCGTTGAGGACATCTCTGTGGCTCAAAGAGTTAAGCAATGTATTAGTGCTCAGGTTCATAGAAATATGCCACCATTATTATTTGAAGAAATAAGCCATTATAGTAAAGTTGTGCCAATATAATATTTCCAGAAAACATAATAATAATAATATACTTAATAATGTCTCCGCCACTGTGAGCGGCCGCAGAGGTGGTAGCAGAGACATTGCTGTGTGCCACAGATCCCCCCTTCTTCTGCCTCATGGGCCAATACCCATACCACAATGAGAGAATTTGAGCAGAGACTGCCTTTATTTATGGGCAGTCTCTGAACCAATTCCCTCACCGACATTGGCTGAGATGTGCTTACTCACATCCCAGCCAATCACATTCAAGCTACTGTGCTTTAAATTGCTTGGCTGGGATGTGCTATCTCAGCCAATGGTTGTGAGGGAATTGGGTTAGCAAATGTCCATATATAAAGGCAGTCTCTGCTCAAATTCCCTCATTGCGGAAGAAGGGGGGATCAGTGGCAGACAACAATGTCTCTGCCACTGCCACCTCTGTGGCCGCACACAGCAGCAGAGACATTATTAAGCTAAGTTTATTATTATTATGTTTTTTGGAAATATCAGATTGGCGCATTTTTACTATAATGGCTTGTTTATTCATATAATAATGACTGCATATTCCTACGAACCTGGGCACTAATATATTGCTTAACTCTTTGAGCCCCTGACAGGTCCGCAATGCATTGCTTTGTAATGCATTACATACCCCTCTGCACTCAAGGTGTTAAGCTATGTATTATATTATTCTGCTTTGTATTTTTTTTTTGTTTTACAGATACAAGAAGAGTAAAGAGAAGAAAGTAGATCAAGACAGAAGAATGAAGAGAAGGCAAAATGGAGACAGAAGGAGACAGACAGTGGATGGCAGGTAAGTGTAAGACATATGAGTTAACGATCAGTGCTTGGCAGTATATCAGGCACCGATTCTTAGTTTTTTTACTGTTAAGTTCCCAATACTGCTGCTATTTAGCGGCGTTTTGTGAATTTAATATACAAAACAGATGCTTGGCCATAAGACCATTTCTGTGACCTGTTGTGTGTTTAGCCCGTTGTGCTTTTAGCCAGAAAGACATTTGAATACCGACTTAGACATTTTCTTTTGTGTTTGTCTGCAGCCCTCTATTCTGAAAGCTAGTGAATGAGCTGGCAACATCAGATTTGGTACATCCACCCATTTGAAGGTCTGCAGTGACTGAGTAGGTGACCTTCAGGATCACAGGTTATTGTATGATTTTTTTTCAGGGATGAACAACCTGTGGATCTTTTTATGATTTTGGAATACAACTCCCATCATCCTTAGCGACAGCAGATGGGTGAAGATTATGGGAGCTGCAGTAGATAACAAATGGAGGGGCACAGGCATCCAACATTTAGAGTTATATGAAGTGTATATATAATTTTGAGATGTATTCAGGGGCATGATGTGGGAGTGGGACTCAGATCCAGCCCGTCACAGTGGACCAGATGTCAGTCACATGACCACCTAGCCCGCCAACTCGCCAAGAGGTACACGCAGCAGGAGTCAGACTGGGGAGGGCATAAGTGACAGACAGTCACATTGAGATTGAGTGACGGACCGCAGCAGAAGACCTACCACCATGCAGCGCACACAGCACAAGTAGGGAGGTACTGGATGGCCTTGGGGGTGTTGGATTGCTGTGGGGTACTGGATGGCTAGGGTGGGGGGTACTGGATGGCTTGGAGGGAGTTACTGGATGGCTTGTGGGGAATAATGGATGGCTTAGGGGGGTACTGGATGGACTGGGGGGGTATGGCCTGGGGAGTACTGGATGACTTGTAGGAGTAATGGATGGCCTGGGGATACTGGATGGCTAGTGCGGATATGGCTTGTGTGGAGACTGGATGGCTTGTAAGGTACTGGATGACTTGTGGGGGTAATGGATGCTGTGGGGGTAATGGATGGCCTGGTGGGTTACTGGATGGCTTGTGAGGGTAATTGATGGCTTGGGGGGTACTGTATGGCCTGGTGGGGTAATGGTTGGCTTGTGGGGGTATTGGGTTGCTTGGGAGGGGTACTAGATGGCTTGTGGGGGTAATGAATGGCTTGTGGGGGTACTGAATGGCCTGTGTGGGTATGGCTTGTGGGGGTACTGGATGGCTTGTGGTGATACTGGATGGCTTGTGGGTGTAATAGGTGGCTTGTGGGGTACTGGGTGACTTGTGGGGGTACTGGATGACTTGTGCAGATACTGGATGGCTTGTGAGGGTACTGGATAGCCTGGTGGGGTTATAGATGGCTTGTGGGGTACTGGATAGCCTGGTGGGGTTATAGATGGCTTGTGGGGTACTGGATGGCCTGGTGGGGTAATGGATGGCTTGTGGGGGTATTGGGTGGCTTGGGAGGGGTACTAGATGGCTTGTGGGGGTAATGAATGGCTTGTAGGGGTACTGAATGGCCTGTGTGGGTATGGCTTGTGGGGGTACTGGATGGCTTGTGGTGATACTGGATGGCTTGTGGGGGTAATAGATGGCTTGTGGGGTACTGGGTGGCTTGTGGGGGTACTGGATGACTTGTGCAGATACTGGATGGCTTGTGAGGGTACTGGATAGCCTGGTGGGGTTATAGATGGCTTGTGGGGTACTGGATAGCCTGGTGAGGTATTGGATAGCTGTGGAGGTAGTGAATGGCTTTTGGGGTACTGGATGACTTGTGGGTGTATTGGATGGCATAGTGGGGTAATGGATGGCTTTTGGGGGTACTGGATTGTCTGGGTGGGTATGGCTTGTGTAGGTAATGGATGGCCTGGTGGGGGTAATTGATGGCTTGTGGGGGTACTGGACGACTTGTGGGGGTAATGGATTGTGCTGGGGGTACTTGGTGGCTTGAGGGGGAAATGGCTTGTGGGGGTACTGCATGTCCTGGTGGGGTCATGGATGGCTTATGGGGGTATTTGATGGCTGGGTAGGTATGGCATGGGGGTATTGTAGGGCTTGTGGGGGTACTGGATCTCTTGTAGGGGTACTGGATGGCTTGTGGGGTACTGGATGGCCTGGGTGGGTATGGCTTGTGGGGTACTGGGTGGCTTGTGGGGTAATGGATGGCTTTTGGGGGTAATGGATCGATAGTGGGGGTACTGGATGGCCTGGTGGGGTACTGGATGGCCTGGGTGGGTATGGCTTGTGGGGGTACTGGATGGCTTGTGCGGATACTGTATGGCTTGTGGGGATACTGCATGGCTTGTGAGGATACTGGATGGCTTTTGGGGGTATGGATGGCTTGTGGGGGTACTGAATGGCTTGGTAGTGGTATTAGATGGCTTGGTGGGTGTACTGGATGGCTTTTGGGGATACTGGATGGCTTGAGGGGGTATTGGATGGCTTGTGTGTGTATGACCAGGAGGGGTACTGGATGGCTTGTTGGGGTAACGGATGGCTTGTGGGTGTAAGGGATGGCTTGTGGGGGTAATGGATGGCCTGGTGGGGGTAATGGATGGATTGTGGGGGTACTGGATGGCTTGTGGGGGTACTGGATGGATTGTGGGGGTATGGCCTGGAGGGGTACTGGATGGCTTGTTGGGGTAACGGATGGCTTGTGGGGGTACTGGATGGCTTGTGGGGATGCTGAATGACTTGTGGGTCTAATGGATGGCTTCTGGGGTTAATGGATGGCTTGGTGGGGATAATGTATGCTTTGTGGGGGTATTGGATGGCATGGTAGGGTAATGGATGGCTTGTGGGGGTACTGGATTGTATGGGTGGGTATGGCTTGTGGGGGTACTGGATGGATTGTGGGTGTAATGCATCGTGTGGGGGTACTGGGTGGCTTGTGGGGGAAATTACTTGTGGGGGTACTGAATGGCCTGGTGGCGTCATGGATGGCTTATGGGGGTTTTGTATGGCCTGGGTAGGTATAGCCTGGGGGGGTGCTGGACGGCTTGTGGGGGTGCTGGATCTCTTGTTGGGGTAATGGATGGCTTGTGGGGGTACTGTATGGCCTGGGTGGGTATTGCTTGTGGGGGTACTGGATGGACTGGGTGGGTATGGCTTGTGAGGGTACTGGATGGCTTGTGGGGATACTGGAAGGCTTGTGTGGGTATAATGGATGGTTTGTGGGGGTATTGGATGGCATGGTGGGGTATTGGATGGCTTGTGGGGGTACTGGATTGTCTGGATGGGTATGGCTTGTGGGGATACTGGATGGCTTATGGGGGGAATGGATCGTGTGGGGGTACTGGGTGGCTTGTTGGGGAAATGGCTTGTGAGAGTACTGAATGGCCTGGTGGGGTCATGGATGGCTTATGGGGTTTTGGATGGCCTGGGTAGGTATGGCCTGGGTGGGTACTGGACGGCTTGTGGGGGTGCTGGATCTCTTGTTGGGGTAATGGATGGCTTGTGGGGGTACTGTATGGCCTGGGTGGGTATGGCTTGTGGGGATACTGGATGGCTTGTGGGGGTAATTGATGGCTTGTGGGGTACTGGATGGCTTGTGGGGGTACTAGATGGCCTGGTAGGCAAATGGATGGTTTGTGGAGGTAATGGATCGATAGTGGGGGTACTGGATGGCCTGGTGGGGTACTGGATGGCCTGGGTGGGTATGTCTTGTGGGGGTACTGGATGGCTTGTGGGGATACTGCATGGCTTGTAAGGGTACTGGATGGCTTGTGGGGGTAATGGATGGTTAGTGGGGGTACTGGATGGCCTTGTGGAGTACTGGATGGTTTGTGGGGGTACTGTATGGCTTGGTGGTGGTACTGTATGGCTTGGTGGTGGTACTGTATGGCTTGTGGGGATACTGGATGGCTTGTGGGGGTAATGGATGGCCTGGTGGGGGTAATGGATGGCTTGTGGGTGTACTGGATGGCTTGTGGGGGTAAATGATAGCTTGTGGGGTACTGGATGGCTTGTGGGGGTACTGGATGGCCTGGTAGGGTAATGGATGGTTTGTGGGGATAATGGAACGATAGTAGGGGTACTGGATGGCCTGATAATGTAACAATAGTGGGGGTACTGGATTGCCTGGTGGGGTACTGGATGGCCTGTGTGGGTATGGCTTTTGGGGGGTAACGGATGGCTTGTGGGGGTAATGGATGGCTTATGGGGTACTGGATGGCTTGTGGGGGTACTAGATGGCCTGGTAGGCAAATGGATGGTTTGTGGAGGTAATGGATCGATAGTGGGGGTACTAGATGGCCTGGTGGGGTACTGGATGGCCTGGTTGGGTGTGTCTTGTGGGGGTACTGGATGGCTTGTGGGGATACTGCATGGCTTGTAAGGGTACTGGATGGCTTGTGGGGGTACTGGATGGCTTGGTGCTGGTACTGGATGGCTTGGTGGTGGTACTGTATGGCTTGTGGGGATACTGGATGGCTTGTGGGGGTAATGGATGGCCTGGTGGGGGTAATGGATGGCTTGTGGGTGTACTGGATGGCTTGTGGGGGTAAATGATAGCTTGTGGGGTACTGGATGGCTTGTGGGGGTACTGGATGGCCTGGTAGGGTAATGGATGGTTTGTGGGGATAATGGAACGATAGTTGGGGTACTGGATGGCCTGATAATGTAACAATAGTGGGGGTACTGGATTGCCTGGTGGGGTACTGGATGGCCTGTGTGGGTATGGCTTGTGGGGGGTAACGGATGGCTTGTGGGGGTAATGGATGGCTTGTGGGTGTAAGGGATGGCTTGTGGGGTTAATGGATGGCCTGGTGGGGGTAATGGATGGATGGATTGTGGGGGTACTGGATGGCTTGTGAGGGTATTGCATGGCTTGTGGGGGTATGGCCTGGAGGGGTACTAGATGGCTTGTTGGGGTAATGGATGGCTTGTGGGGGTACTGGATGGCTTGTGGTTGTAATGGATGGCTTTTGGGTCTAATGGATGGATTGTGGGGGTAAAGGATGGCTTGGTGGGGATAATGGATGGTTTGTGGGGGTATTGGATGGCATGCTGGGGCAATAGATGGGTTGTGGGGGTTCTGGAATATCTGGGTGGGTATGGCTTGTGGGGGTACTGCATGGCTTGTGGGGGTAATGGATCATATGGATGTACTGGGTGGCTTGAGGGGCTTGAGGCCTGGTGGGGTCATGAATGGCTTATGGGGGTATTGGATGGCCTGGGTAGGTATGGCCTTGGGGGGTACTGGACGACTTGTGGGTGTAATGAATCTTTTGTAGGGGTAATGGATGACTTGTGGAGGTACTGGATGGCTTGTGGGGATACTGGATGGCTTGTTGAGGTAATTGATGGCTTTTCGGGTATTGGATGGATTGTGGGGGTACTGGAATGCCTGGTAGGGTAATGGAGGGTCATGGATGGCCTGGTGGGGTACTGGATGGCCTCGGTGAGTATGGCTTGTGCAGATACTGGATGGCTTGTGGGGATACTGCATGGCTTGTGAGGGTACTGGATGGTTTGTGGGGGTAATGGATGGCTAGTGGCGGTACTAGATGGCCTTGTGGAGTACTGGATGGCTTGTGGGGGTACTGGATGGCTTGTGGGGATACTGGATGGCCTGTGGGGGTAATGGAAGGCTTGTGCGGGTAATGGATGGCCTGATGGGGGTAATGGATGGCTTGTGGGGGTACTGGATGACTTGTGCGGGTAATGGATCTTGTGGGGGTACTGGGTGGCTTGAGGGGGAAATGGCTTGTGGGGGTACTGCATGGCCTGGTGGGGTCATGAATGGCTTATGGAGGCATTGGATGGCCTGGGTAGGTATGGCATGGGGGTACTGGAGGGCTTCTGGGGGTACAGGATCTCTTGTAGGGGTAATTGATGGCTTGTGGGGTACTGGATGGCTTGTGGACGTACTGGATGGTCTGCTAGGGTAATGGATGGTTTGTGGGGATAATGGATCGATAGTGGAGGTACTGAATGGCCTGGTTGGGTACTGGATGGCCTGGGTGTGTATGGCTTGTGGGGGTACTGGATGGCTTGTGCGAATAGTGTATGGCTTGTGGGGATACTGCATGGCTTGTGAGGATACTGGATGACTTTTGGGCTAATGGATAGTTGGTGGGGGTGCTGGATGGCCTTTTGGAGTACTGGAAGGCTTGTGGGGGTACTGGATGGTTTGGTGGTGTAACGAATGGCTTGTGGAGGAACAGGATGGCTTGTGGGGATACTGGGTGGCTTGTGAATCTAATGGATGGCTTGTGGGGGTAACGAATGGCTTGGTGGGGATAATCGATGGTTTGTGGGGGTATTGGATGGCTTGGGTGGGTATGGCCTTGAGGGGTATTGGATGGCTTGTGGGGCTAATGGATGGCTTGTAGGGAAATGGATGGACTGGGTGGGTATGCATTGTGGGGGCACTGGATGGCTTGTGGGGGTATTGGATGGCCTGTGGGGGAAATGTATGGCCAATTATGTCATGGGAAGGGGGCAATGATGTCATTGGGGAGGGGGCCCAGACCTCTTTTTGGACCAGGGACCCTCTGTCCTGTCAGTCCGCCCCATATACAGATATTAGATAAATCATAGACTAATGGTCTATGACTTGACACAATAGAAAGCTGTAGATTTCCCTAATTTATATGTATGCAGGGACATATAAAAGGGTTCACTGCATACAATTACCTTGGGCTCTATGAACATACATTTGTTGTTTTTAATTTGCCAGCTTTTAAATCAATAATAAAGGTTAATTTTTAAAGCTGAATCTTCTTCCACCTTCTAGTTTTGAACCTACAAGAATATGCCTACATTAGTCTGTACAAGGGTGGGTCTGGTGCCGCTTTACGATTTCTTTTGTCTTTTATTTTGTGTATTACACATTATCCTGAGCACATTCCCTTTTGCTTATATCAGCACCTGACATATGCAAATTTGGTGGTGCATCATTTATTATTATTATGAAATATTTCAAATTACCTAAGCTTCTCTGTTAAACAAATGAAGAGACACTTTGTGGTTATTGTTTAACAATATGTAGGTTCAATGAATTGGGTGGCTATTTTGTTTCATTACTTGGAATATAGTTATCATTCCTGTTGCCTCATGTAGAGCGATAATTTGCAAGCCCTTAGAGCACTGCACATAATAACTAGCCTACTATAGTGCAGAATAGGAAACTTGATGGTGAAGAGCAGGAGGGATGTGGAGAAGGTCTGGAAAGTTTTAGAACCTCTAGAAAGAATCCCACATCTTCCTGGATTCTTCATCAGATCATAGGCCAGATCTAATAACTTCATTCATAACTATTCACCTGATCCACCGACTTAGATAAATATAGAGCATAACCAGCTAGTGAACTGAGGCAAGTGGCAGAAAAAGTTCTTCATTTCAAGATCCAACCTTTGATATATTCATATGTGCTATGCATTTGTCTTTATAAATGGATCCTTTTCTTTACCAAGGTCTATGTATGTGGTGGCTACAATGAATAAGACAAATACCTCAACATAGCAGAAGTTTAAAATTCTGTGACCAACCGATGGACCATGATTGCCCCCATGATGACCAGGTGCAGTGGACATCAGGTTATCTCCTACAGAAAGAAAATCTATGCGATATGTAAAACTGAGATTTTATCACTATTTTCTCCATTGGAGAAATGTTGCAGTTAAAAGAAAATGGTTAGATATAAATTAGGTGGTGAATGACAAAACATTGTAACTGTTGGATGATGTGACTGAATATACAGGCCTTCGTCAGAGCAAGGAATCATTGCTTTTGTGAATGTTTTAACATCAGTATTACATATAATTAAACAAAGACCAATAATGTTGGCTTCTGAGCAGCCATAAATTATCATTTAAACTTTTGGAGATGAGAGATGTCAACAACACAGTATGACACCTAAAGTCTCCTAGAGTTTACACATCATACTGGTTTGTACTATGTGCTAGAAGTAGATAAATGAAATGAAAACGTGTTTATTCTTCTAGATATGTGATGTGATAAATGTTAAATGCCTTAATGGTCTTGTACACTTTATCAAAGACATTGAAACTGATACCTCAGAATAGTTTTTCTTGCACTGTTTGAGACTGTGAATCTCTGTCCTGCCTTCATAAAGCAGGAGTGGAGCAAGAGACAGAACTGATTACACTGGAAAAAGAACACCCCCTAAACAAAGCTACAAAGGATGTGAAGCAAACCCCTAAATGAAAGTTCTGCAATTCTACTAAACTTCAAGATTCTCTGTACAACACCAGCTTGTGGACAAAACAAACTTCCATCATGAGAAGGTGCACTCGGCCCATTTGGACTGTTTCAACACTATGCCCTCTGCAAAGAGTATCTAAATACCTAATATTCCTTCTCTCCATAGCTGCTGTTCTCACTAAAATATCTGGTTCCTTCTACCCTCCACCATCTCCTCCACCCTATATTTATATCTCTCCTTCACTTCTACCATCCACACTCACCTCTACACACCAACTCATTACTCTTCTCCGCTCCAACACTCCTCCACACCACACAATCCATAAACCAAATACACACAAATCACTCTCTCATCTCCTGTCTCTCTCTCTTCTTCTTTTATTGGCAGCTGGAGATATCTCTCCAAATCCTGGCCCCATCTCCATTCACAAACACTCTACCTCCAGTCAACATAGGAACAATTCAAATCTAATCACCATTCCCTGCCTTCAACCTCAGTTTCTTCCCTTTTCCTGTGCTTTGTGGAATGCTCGCTCCATTACTAACAAATATAACACTGTGCATGATCTCTTTTTCTCTCGCTCCCTCAGTTTACTTGCTATTACTGAAACTTGGCTCTCTCAATCTGACACTGCTTTAGAGGCAGCAATCTCCTATGGTGGTCTCTCCTTCTCTCACACTCCACGCCCAGCTGGACGTGGGGGAGGAGTGGGTTTGCTGCTCTCCGAACATTGTCATTACAAACCAATTTCTCCCCCATCTTCACTCCGCTTCTCCTTTGAACTGCATGCTGTCCGTATCTTTGCTCCAGTCTCTCTACAAGTTGCAGTCATCTATCGCCCACCTACCACTACACCTTCAGACTTCCTTTCTGACTTTGAATCATGGTTCTCCTTCTTCCTCTCATCAGACACACCTTCACTTCTTCTGGGGGACTTCAACTATCATGTGGACGATCCCTCCATCTCCTGGGCATCCCGTTTTCTCTCTTTAACATCTGCATTTGGACTAACCCAGTGGACGAATGCTAGTACTCACAAGGACGGTCACTTCTTAGACCTTGTGTTTACTAGAAGCTGTGCACTCTCGGATTTTAGTATCTCTCCTCTTCCACTATCAGATCACCATCTTCTACCTTTCAGCACTACATATACACCTTCCGCAATCCCTGCTTCCTCTCCCCGCTTCACGCGTAACCTCAAATCCCTTAATCTAACGGCTCTCCAGTCCTCCCTGGCTAATGGACTTTCATCTATTCCCATTAATTCTGACACTAACAGCCTTGTCAAAATATACAACTCAGTCCTATCCTCCTCTTTGAACCTGCATGCGCCTCTGTCTCTCCGATCGGCTCGCAGAACTAACCCGCGGCCGTGGCTTAATAAAGACACCAGCTTCCTCCGCTCCTGTACTCGTTCAGCTGAACGACTGTGGAGAAAGTCTGGCTCTCTAGCAGACTTTCTCATTACAGGTTCCTCCTTTCCTGCTTTAACTCTGTTCTGTCCCTTGCAAAAAAACATTACTTCTCACAACTAATTAACAATCATAAATCCAACCCCCGACGACTTTTCTCTTCCTTTGACTCCCTCCTTCGCCCTCCATCTGCTTCCCCCGCTAACTCCATACAACCACAAGACTTTGCTGACTACTTCAAAACCAAGGTGGACTCCATCCGGGATAATATACCACCTTGTATATCTCCTCCTAGCCTCCCTCGTTCCCCTCCTGGCACTCTGGACTCTTTTTCACTAGTCACGGAGGAGGAACTGACTAACCTACTATCCTCCGCTACGTCCACTACATGCGCACTTGATCCGCTCCCCTCTCACCTCATCCAATCCCTCTCCCCCACACTAATCCCTATCCTGTTACAAATCTTCAACTCCTCCTTTGCCACCACTACCTTTCCTTATGACTAGTGATGAGCGAGCACCCCAATGCTCGGGTGTTCGGGTGCTCTGACCGAGCACCCCCGGAGGCTCGAGTGCTCGGCCGAGCACCCGAGCCCCATTGAAGTCAATGGGAGGACTCGAGCATTACACCAGGCACCCCCTGCTCTGATGAGGGGAGGGTGCCTGGTCCATAGGAAAAGGGCAGAAAATTATGGAAACACCACAGAAATGGTTCAGGGACAGCATAGGGAGGATGTCTGGATGCATCTTGGACTCCAACGTCGCTGCTGGGAACGATCTTTCGCCCGTAGTACGCCATTTTTACAGACTGACCGTAAAACACACAAAAAGGCAGATAAAAACGACTTTAGGCGAAAAATTGTTACCAAACAGTATTTGCTGTATATTTACTTGTATATCATCTGCAAATTCTCCCCAAAATTTCCTCGATTTTTCTGAACTGAGGCCATGATTAAGAGGGAAACGTGCGCAGAGGCAAATTCTCCCAAAAATTTCCTTGATTTTTCTGAACTGAGGCCATGATTAAGAGGGAAACGTGCGCTGAGCCGACCATCTAAAACATTATGGGTGAGGGTCTGCTGCGGAGCTGACCATCCTAAACATTATATGCGAAGGCCCGCTAGTGAGCTGACGCTATAAAACATTATATGAGAGGGCCCGCTAGAGACCTGACCCAATAAAACATTATATGAGAAGGCCCGCTGGTGAGCTGACCTATACAAAAATTGTCAAACAGGGCCCGCTGGTGAGCTGGCCCTATATAAAAATTATATCACAGGGCCCGCTGGTGAGCTGGCCCTATATAAAAATTATATCACAGGGCATATGGAAGAGGAGGAGGAGGATGAGAAGATTAAGAGTCAACCATATACCCGTTTTTTGGGTGGAAGGGGTGAATGGGAATACAGAGTATTCCCATCATTGTAAATAACATATATAAAGTAACTTTATGTTCCCCCGGGGCTTTCCTCCAGTGGAGTGGAGAAGTCAGGGGAAATCCAGGCCTTGTTCATTTTTATAAGTGTCAACCTATCAGCATTGTCGGTGGAAAGGCGGATACGCTTATCTGTTATGATGCCACCAGCAGCACTAAATACCCGCTCAGACAGAACGCTGGCGGCAGGGCAGGCCAGCACCTCCAAGGCGTAGAGTGCCAGTTCATACCACGTGTCCAGCTTGGACACCCAGTAGTTGTAAGGCACAGAGGGATCATTGAGGACGCTGACACGGTCTGCTACGTACTCCTTCACCATCTTCCAAAACTTTTCCCTCCTTGTGACACTAGGCTGCTCATCAGGTTGAGGGTGCTGGCGGGGTGTCATGAAGGTGTCCCACGCCTTGGAGAGTGTTGCCCTGCCTTTCTCTGAACTGCTGTGTGCTCCCCTTTTCTCCCCTTCTCGGTTGGCCAAGGTAGCACGTACTCTGCTGCCAGCGTTGTCAGATGGAAAATTTTGGAGCAATTTTTCGACAAGAACCTTCTGGTATTGCACCATTTTGCTTGTCCTCTCCACCGGAGGAATGAGAGATGAGAAATTCTCTTTGTAGCGGGGGTCCAGAAGGGTGAACACCCAGTAATTCGTGTTGTCTAAAATGCGTATAACGCGTGGGTCACGGGAAAGGCAGCCTAACATAAAGTCAGCCATGTGTGCCAGAGTACCAACAGGCAAGATTTCGCTGTCCTCACCAGGAGGATGACTCTCAATCTCCTCATCCTCTTCCTCCTCTTCTGCCCACCCACGCTGAAGAGATGGAACTAAAGTTCCATGGCTACCCTCTGTAGCGGAGGCAACCGTGTCTTCCTCCTCCTCCCCTCCGCCTCCTCCAATTGTCGCTGAGAAGACGAAGTGAGGGTGCTCTGGCTATCACCTTGTGTAAGCTCTTCCTCCCCCATTTCCACCTCTTCCACATGCAAAGCGTCGGTTTTAATTGTGAGCAGCGAGCGTTTCAGTAGACACAGAAGTGGGATGGTTACACTGATAATAGCGTTATCGCCGCTCACCATCTGTGTCGATTCCTCAAAATTGCGTAAAACCTCACAGAGGTCTGACATCCATTCCCACTCCTCACTTCTGATTACAGGAAGTTGAACGGAGAGGCGACGACCGTGTAACAGCTGGTACTCCACTACTGCCCTCTGCTGCTCACAAAGCCGGGCCAACATGTGGAAGGTGAAGTTCCAGCGCGTGCTCACGTCACACAGCAGCCGGTGAGCTGGCAATTGTAAGCACTGCTGCAGCTTCAACAGGCCGGCTGAAGCTGTTGAGGACTTACGGAAATGTGCACACACGCGACGCACCTTGGTCAAGAGATCATGCACATTGGGGTAGGTTTTTAGAAATCGCTGAACCACTAAATTAAATACATGCGCTAGGCATGGTACGTGTGTGAGCTTGCCGAGCTCCAAAGACGCCACCAAGTTACGCCCATTATCACACACAACCATGCTTGGTTGCAGGTTGAGTGGCGAGAGCCACTGCTCGGTCTGGTGACTAATCCCCTGCAACAGCTCTGAGGCCGTGTGCTGTTTGTCCCCAAGGCAGATCAGCTTCAGCACGGCCTGTTGACGCTTCCCCACTGCAGTGCTACACTGCTTCCAGCTACCGGCTGATGGGTGAGTGGCGCTGCGTGCAGAGAATTCGGAGGTGGAAACGGAGGAGGAGGAGCCAATAACGTAGGTGCTGGCGGAAACCCTGATGGAGGTAGGGCCCGCAATCCTCGGCGTGGGTAGCACCCGTGCCATCCCAGGGTCCGAGTCGCTCCCAGCCTCCACGACATTCACCCAGTGTGCCGTCAGGGAAATGTAGCGTCCCTGGCCACAAGCACTTGTCCATGTGTCAGTCGTTAAGTGGACCTTCCCAGTAACTGCGTTGGTCAGGGCACGGGTGATGTTACGGGACACATGGTGGTGTAATGCGGGGATGGCACACCGGGAAAAGTAGTGGCGGCTGGGGACCGCGTACCGAGGGACAGCTGCTGCCATCAGGCTGCGGAAGGACTCAGTCTCCACAAGCCTAAATGGCAGCATTTCGATGGCCAGTAATTTGGAAAGGTGTGAGGTTAGTGCTATGGCCTGTGGGTGGGTGGCTGTGTATTTTCGCTTGCGCTCAAATGCCTGGGGTAACGACATTTGGACGCTGTGCTGGGACAGGGAAGTGGATGTGGTCGCTGATGGTGCTTCAGATGGTACAGGTGCAGGGCGGGAGGTATGCGGGCCTGCGCCTTCGACAGGCGATTGGCCGGCACCGAAAACAGGGGAAGAGGAGGCAGTGGTGTGGCCTGCAGACACAGATTGGTGATCCAGGCGTTCCTCCCACTTATTACGGTGCTTGGATGCCATGTGTCGGATCATGCTGGTGGTGGTGAGGTTTCTAGTGTTCATGCCTCGGCTCATTCTGGTGTGACACAGGTTGCAAACTACAATTCTTTTGTCGTCCGCACTTTCCTTAAAAAAACGCCATACCGCGGAACACCTACCCCTTGGCAAGGTAGATTTACGCAAGGGGGTGCTCCGTGGAACATTTGCGGGCCGGTTTGGTGCGGTCCGCCTTCTTTCTGTAGCCACACCACTGCCTCTTCCAGCCTGTTGCGGTGCTGCAGATGGCTCACCCTCAGGACTGCTGTCATCGCTCGGCTCTACACCTTCCCAGGTGGGGTCAGTCACCTCATCGTCCACCAAGTCCTCCTCCACTTCCTCACTCTGATCATCCTCCTCATGTCTTGATCCCACCACATACTCAGACATTGACAACTGTATATCATCCTCCTCATCAAGGTCTTGAGACAGTAATAGTGGTTGATTTAATGGCAAGTGTGTCTCATCATCATCATCATCCACTACTTCCTTTGACCTTAAATGCCGTTCACATCTGTCATCTTCTTGTGATTGGGTACCCTCTAGAGGTTGTGAATCAGGGCACAAGATGTCATGTTCCTCTGCAAGCGTGCTTGGAGAGAGGGTCAAATGAAGGATTGGTGATGAGACGAGCTCCTCACTATATCCCAGTGTGGGATCACTTCTTTGACCAGACCCTCTATGGTGGGAGGAAGGATGATCAGAGTGAGGATTATGTTGACCAGACTCTTGGCTACTGAGAGTGGACTTGGTGGAAGACAGGGTGGTGCTTAACCGACTGGAAGCAGTATCAGCTGACATCCAACCGACCACCTGTTCTCAGTGGTCGGACCTCGAGAGTGATGTCCTGCGACGCCCTGTAAAATGAGACATGAAGCTAGGTATGGTGGATGTCTTTCTTTCTTGTGCTCTGGCACCAGGCACAGTTTCTACGCGTCCTGACCCGCGCCCTGAACTATCAGGATCACGTCCACTTCCCCGTCCCTTTTTACCCGCCTTCTTCATATTACACGGAATATGTGCTGCAAATATGCAACTTTGCACAGTACACAGAATGTGCAGCTAAACTGCGGCGACGCACACTGAATGGAATATGTGACTTTGATATTTTACAGTTTGAAGACTTAACAGTATTTCTTCCTATTCTGCAACTTTGCACAGTAAACAGAATTTGCTGCTTAACTGCGGCTACGCACACTGAATGGAATATGTGACTTTGATATTTTACAGTTTGAAGACTTAACAGTATTTCTTCCTATTCTGCAACTTTGCACAGTAAACAGAATTTGCTGCTTATCTGCGGCTACGCACACTGAATGGAATATGTGACTTTGATATTTTACAGTTTGAAGACTTAACAGTATTTTTTCCTATTCTGCAACTGTGCACAGTACACAGAATGTGCTGCTAAACTGCGGCGACGCACACTGAATGGAATATGTGACTTTGATATTTTACAGTTTGAAGACTTAACAGTATTTCTTCCTATTCTGCAACTGTGCACAGTACACAGAATGTGCTGCTAAACTGCGGCGACGCACACTGAATGGAATATGTGACTTTGATATTTTACAGTTTGAAGACTTAACAGTATTTCTTCCTATTCTGCAACTGTGCACAGTAAACAGAATTTGCTGCTTATCTGCGGCTACGCACACTGAATGGAATATGTGACTTTGATATTTTACAGTTTGAAGACTTAACAGTATTTCTTCCTATTCTGCAACTGTGCACAGTACACAGAATGTGCTGCTAAACTGCGGCGACGCACACTGAATGGAATATGTGACTTTGATATTTTACAGTTTGAAGACTTAACAGTATTTCTTCCTATTCTGCAACTGTGCACAGTACACAGAATGTGCTGCTAAACTGCGGCGACGCACACTGAATGGAATATGTGACTTTGATATTTTACAGTTTGAAGACTTAACAGTATTTCTTCCTATTCTGCAACTTTGCACAGTAAACAGAATTTGCTGGTTATCTGCGGCTACGCACACTGAATGGAATATGTGACTTTGATATTTTACAGTTTGAAGACTTAACAGTATTTCTTCCTATTCTGCAACTGTGCACAGTACACAGAATGTGCTGCTAAACTGCGGCGACGCACACTGAATGGAATATGTGACTTTGATATTTTACAGTTTGAAGACTTAACAGTATTTCTTCCTATTCTGCAACTGTGCACAGTACACAGAATTTGCTGCTAAACTGCGGCGACGCACACTGAATGGAATATGTGACTTTGATATTTTACAGTTTGAAGACTTAACAGTATTTCTTCCTATTCTGCAACTGTGCACAGTACACAGAATGTGCTGCTAAACTGCGGCGACGCACACTGAATGGAATATGTGACTTTGATATTTTACAGTTTGAAGACTTAACAGTATTTCTTCCTATTCTGCAACTGTGCACAGTACACAGAATGTGCTGCTAAACTGCGGCGACGCACACTGAATGGAATATGTGACTTTGATATTTTACAGTTTGAAGACTTAACAGTATTTCTTCCTATTCTGCAACTTTGCACAGTAAACAGAATTTGCTGCTTATCTGCGGCTACGCACACTGAATGGAATATGTGACTTTGATATTTTACAGTTTGAAGACTTAACAGTATTTCTTCCTATTCTGCAACTGTGCACAGTACACAGAATGTGCTGCTAAACTGCGGCGACGCACACTGAATGGAATATGTGACTTTGATATTTTACAGTTTGAAGACTTAACAGTATTTCTTCCTATTCTGCAACTGTGCACAGTACACAGAATGTGCTGCTAAACTGCGGCGACGCACACTGAATGGAATATGTGACTTTGATATTTTACAGTTTGAAGACTTAACAGTATTTCTTCCTATTCTGCAACTTTGCACAGTAAACAGAATTTGCTGCTTATCTGCGGCTACGCTCACTGAATGGAATATGTGACTTTGATATTTTACAGTTTGAAGACTTAACAGTATTTCTTCCTATTCTGCAACTGTGCACAGTACACAGAATGTGCTGCTAAACTGCGGCGACGCACACTGAATGGAATATGTGACTTTGATATTTTACAGTTTGAAGACTTAACAGTATTTCTTCCTATTCTGCAACTGTGCACAGTACACAGAATGTGCTGCTAAACTGCGGCGACGCACACTGAATGGAATATGTGACTTTGATATTTTACAGTTTGAAGACTTAACAGTATTTCTTCCTATTCTGCAACTGTGCACAGTACACAGAATGTGCTGCTAAACTTCGGCGACGCACACTGAATGGAATATGTGACTTTGATATTTTACAGTTTGAAGACTTAACAGTATTTCTTCCTATTCTGCAACTGTGCACAGTACACAGAATGTGCTGCTAAACTGCGGCGACGCACACTGAATGGAATATGTGACTTTGATATTTTACAGTTTGAAGACTTAACAGTATTTCTTCCTATTCTGCAACTGTGCACAGTACACAGAATGTGCTGCTAAACTGCGGCGACGCACACTGAATGGAATATGTGACTTTGATATTTTACAGTTTGAAGACTTAACAGTATTTCTTCCTATTCTGCAACTGTGCACAGTACACAGAATGTGCTGCTAAACTGCTGCGACGCACACTGAATGGAATATGTGACTTTGATATTTTACAGTTTGAAGACTTAACAGAATGTGCTCTAATCTGCAACTTTGCACACTAAACAGAATGTGCTCTAATCTGCAACTTTGCACACTAAACAGAATGTGCTCTAATCTGCAACTTTGCACACTAAAAAGAATGTGCTGCTAATCTGCAACTTTGCACACTGAACAGAATGTGCTCTAATCTGCAACTTTGCACACTAAACAGAATGTGCTCTAATCTGCAACTTTGCACACTAAACAGAATATATGAAGTTTTTTTTTTTTTTTTTTTTTTCCCCACACACAAAATAAACTGCTGCCCCCACACACAGTAGTCCTAAAAAGGACTTTTGGGTCTTTTTTTTTACAAATTTGCTTTTTTTCTCCCTACACTGACTTTCCCTTCCTATCCTCATCTCTCCCTGGCTAAGACTGAGCCGAACTCGCTGGTCAGGTGCTATACAGCACCCGACCACGGGTTCTGGCCAGCCAATCAGTGTAATGCCAGCAGCCAACATGGCTGCTGGCATTACACTGATGTCAGAGCCTCCCTGCACGTTTATTGGCTGCGCAGCAGCCGCGAAACGTGCGGGGAGGAGACCCGAACATGGCGGGCGAGCACATGCGGTACTCGTACGAGTACCGCCATGTGCCGAGCAGAGCGATGCTCGAGCCGATCCGAGCATCGGCCGAGCATGCTTGCTCAACACTACTTATGACTTCAAACATGCCTTAGTAAAACCTATCCTTAAGAACAACTCTTCTGACAGTAACACACCCTCTAGCTATCGACCAGTTTCTCTTCTGCCTTTTGCCTCTAAACTCCTGGAACGCTTAGCCTACTCACGCCTGCTTGACTTCCTCAATGCATACAACCTGCTTGACCCTTTACAATCTGGATTTCGTAATGCTCACTCCACTGAAACTGCTCTTACAAGAGTTGGCAATGATCTTCACATTGCCAAATCTCAAGGTCACTATTCAATTCTTATCCTGCTTGATCTCTCAGCAGCTTTCGATACTGTTGATCATGCACTCCTCCTCCGCATTCTTCACTCCTTAGGAATCCGCAACACAGCACTGGACTGGCTCTCCTCTTATCTATCTAACAGATCCTTCAGTGTCTCCTCTGCCACCTCTTCATCCTCCCCCATCCAACTCTCTGTTGGGGTTCCTCAAGGTTCTGTTCTAGGACAGCTTCTGTTTTCTCTTTACACAATAACACTTGGCGATCTTATTAACTCATTTGGTCTCAAATATCACCTCTATGCAGATGACACCCAGATTTACTTATCTGTACCTCAACTCACTTCTGATATCCAGGCTAAAGTCACAGATTGCCTCTCGGCTATCTCAGACTGGATGGCTCATAGACACCTCAAACTCAATATGTCCAAAACTGAACTGCTCCTCATTCCACCTAGACCTGGCCCTGTAGCGCCCTTCCAGGTGACTGTAAATGGCACTACCATAAATCCAGTATCAGAAGCACGGTGTCTAGGGGTGATAATTGACAACTCTCTCTCATTTTCCTCTCATATTAATGCCATTACTAAATCCTGTCGCTTTCTTTTGCATAACATTGCAAAAATCCGTCCCTTCCTCTGTTCCTCCACAGCCAAAATTCTTATACATGCAATCATCCTCTCCCGCATGGACTATTGCAACATTCTTCTGTCTGGCATTCCTGCTTCCCATCTCCAACCACTTCAATCCATACAGAATGCGGCAGCACGAATTACTCTTCTGTCACCTAGGTTTGTCCCTGCCCCACTCCTCCTCAAAACTCTCCATTGGCTGCCTATCAAACTCCGGATATCATACAAAATCTTACTTCTCTCTTTCAAGACACTTCTCTCCTTTACTCCTTCTTACATTTCCACTCTCATCTCCCGTTATACCCCATCCCGACACTTACGGTCAGCCAATGACTGTCTTCTCTCAGCTCCTTTTGTCTCTACAGCCCTGTCACGGATCAAACCTTTTTCTCTCATTGCTCCGTATCTATGGAATGCTCTATCATCCAACCTGCGCCACTGCACCTCTCTGACAACCTTCAAATCTCACTTGAAAATGCACCTCTTGGATAAAATCTCAACCTGCTAGAAGGCACTGATGTTGTACAATGAATGCTCTTATAAATTACACCAGGAACCCCCTGCTCTGATGAGGGGAGGGTGCCTGGTCCATAGGAAAAGGGCAGAAAATGATGGAAACACCACAGAAATGGTTCAGGGACAGCATAGGGAGGATGTCTGGATGCATCTTGGACTCCAACGTCGCTGCTGGGAACGATGTTTCGCCCGTAGTACGCCATTTTTACAGACTGACCGTAAAACACACAAAAAGGAAGATAAAAACGACTTTAGGCGAAAAATTGTTACCAAACAGTATTTGCTGTATATTTACTTGTATATCATCTGCAAATTCTGCAAAAAATTTCATCGATTTTTCGGAACTGGGGCCATGATTAAGAGGGAAACGTGCGCAGAGGCAAATTCTGCAAAAAATTTCATCGATTTTTCGGAACTGGGGCCATGATTAAGAGGGAAACGTGCGCAGAGGCAAATTCTGCAAAAAATTTCATCGATTTTTCGGAACTGGGGCCATGATTAAGAGGGAAACGTGCGCAGAGGCAAATTCTGCAAAAAATTTCTTCGATTTTTCGGAACTGGGGCCATGATTAAGAGGGAAACGTGCGCAGAGGCAAATTCTGCAAAAAATTTCCTCGATTTTTCGGAACTGGGGCCATGATTAAGAGGGAAACGTGCGCAGAGGCAAATTCTGCAAAAAATTTCATCGATTTTTCGGAACTGGGGCCATGATTAAGAGGGAAACGTGCGCAGAGGCAAATTCTGCAAAAAATTTCCTCGATTTTTCTAAACTGGGGCCATGATTAAGAGGGAAACGTGCGCTGAGCCAACCATCTAAAACATTATGGGTGAGGGTCTGCTGCGGAGCTGACCATCCTAAACATTATATACGAAGGCCCGCTAGTGAGCTGACGCTATAAAACATTATATGAGAGGGCCCGCTAGAGAGCTGACCCAATAAAACATTATATGAGAAGGCCCGCTGGTGAGCTGACCTATACAAAAATTGTCAAACAGCGCCCGCTGGTGAGCTGGCCCTATATAAAAATGATATCACAGGGCCCGCTGGTGAGCTGGCCCTATATAAAAATTATATCCCAGGGTATATGGAAGAGAGTCAACCATATACCCATTTTTTGGGTGGAAGGGGTGAATGGGAATACAGAGTATTCCCATCATTGTAAATAACATATTTAAAGTGACTTTATGTTCACCCGGGGCTTTCCTCCAGTGGAGTGGAGAAGTCAGGGGAAATCCAGGCCTTGTTCATTTTTATAAGTGTCAACCTATCAGCATTTTCGGTGGAAAGGCGGATACGCTTATCTGTTATGATGCCACCAGCAGCACTAAATACCCGCTCAGACAGAACGCTGGCGGCAGGGCAGGCCAGCACCTCCAAGGCGTAGAGTGCCAGTTCATACCACGTGTCCAGCTTGGACACCCAGTAGTTGTAAGGCACAGAGGGATCATTGAGGACGCTGACACGGTCTGCTATGTACTCCTTCACCATCTTCCAAAACTTTTCCCTCCCTGTGACACTAGGCTGCGCATCAGGGTGAGGGTGCTGGCGGGGTGTCATGAAGGTGTCCCACGCCTTGGAGAGTGTTGCCCTGCCTTTGTCGGAACTGCTGTGTGCTCCCCTTTTCTCCCCTTCTCGGTTGGCCAAGGTAGCACGTACTCTGCCGCCAGCGTTGTCAGATGGAAAATTTTGGAGCAATTTTTCGACAAGAACCTTCTGGTATTGCACCATTTTGCTTGTCCTCTCCACCAGAGGAATGAGAGATGAGAAATTCTCTTTGTAGCGGGGGTCCAGAAGGGTGAACACCCAGTAATCCGTGTTGTCTAAAATGCGTATAACGCGTGGGTCACGGGAAAGGCAGCCTAACATAAAGTCAGCCATGTGTGCCAGAGTACCAACAGGCAAGATTTCGCTGTCCTCACCAGGAGGATGACTCTCAATCTCCTCATCCTCTTCCTCCTCTTCTGCCCACCCACGCTGTAGCGGAGGCAACCGTGTCTTCCTCCTCCTCCTACGCCTCCTCCAATTGTCGCTGAGAAGACGAAGTGAGGGTGCTCTGGCTATCACCTTGTGTAAGCTCTTCCTCCCGCATTTCCACCTCTTCCACATGCAAAGCGTCGGTTTTAATTGTGAGCAGCGAGCGTTTCAGTAGACACAGAAGTGGGATGGTTACACTGATAATAGCGTTATCGCCACTCACCATCTGTGTCGATTCCTCAAAATTGCGTAAAACCTCGCAGAGGTCTGACATCCATTCCCACTCCTCACTTCTGATTAGAGGAAGTTGAACGGAGAGGCAACGACCGTGTAACAGCTGGTACTCCACTACTGCCCTCTGCTGCTCACAAAGCCGGGCCAACATGTGGAAGGTGGAGTTCCAGCGCGTGCTCACGTCACACAGCAGCCGGTGAGCTGGCAATTGTAAGCGCTGCTGCAGCTTCAACAGGCCGGCTGAAGCTGTTGATGACTTACGGAAATGTGCACACACGCGGCGCACCTTGGTCAAGAGATCATGCAAATTGGGGTAGGTTTTTAGAAATCGCTGAACCACTAAATTAAATACATGCGCTAGGCATGGTACGTGTGTGAGCTTGCCTAGCTCCAAAGCCGCCACCAAGTTACGCCCATTATCACACACAACCATGCCTGGTTGCAGGTTGAGTGGCGAGAGCCACTGCTCGGTCTGGTGACTAATCCCCTGCAACAGCTCTGAGGCCGTGTGCTGTTTGTCCCCAAGGCAGATCAGCTTTAGCACGGCCTGTTGACGCTTCCCCACTGCAGTGCTACACTGCTTCCAGCTACCGGCTGATGGGTGAGTGGCACTGCGCGCAGAGAATTCGGAGGTGGAAACGGAGGAGGAGGAGCCAATAACGTAGGTGCTGGCGGAAACCCTGATGGAGGTAGGGCCCGCAATCCTCGGCGTGGGTAGCACCTGTGCCATCCCAGGGTCCGAGTCGCTCCCAGCCTCCACGACATTCACCCAGTGTGCCGTCAGGGAAATGTAGTGTCCCTGGCCACAAGCACTTGTCCATGTGTCAGTCGTTAAGTGGACCTTCCCAGTAACTGCGTTGGTCAGGGCACGGGTGATGTTACAGGACACATGGTGGTGTAAGGCGGGGACGGCACACCGGGGAAAGTAGTGGCGGCTGGGGACTGCGTACCGAGGGACAGCTGCTGCCATCAGGCTGCGGAAGGACTCAGTCTCCACAAGCCTAAATGGCAGCATTTCGATGGCCAGTAATTTGGAAAGGTGTGAGGTTAGTGCTATGGCCTGTGGGTGGGTGGCTGGGTATTTTCGCTTGCGCTCAAATGCCTGGGGTAACGACATTTGGACGCTGCGCTGGGACAGGGAAGTGGATGTGGTCGCTGATGGTGCTTCAGATGGTACAGGTGCAGGGCGGGAGGTATGCGGGCCTGCGCCTTCGACAGGCGATTGGTCGGCACCGAAAACAGGGGAAGAGGAGGCAGTGGTGTGGCCTGCAGACACAGATTGGCGATCCGGGCGTTCCTCCCACTTATTACGGTGCTTGGATGCCATGTGTCGGATCATGCTGGTGGTGGTGAGGTTTCTAGTGTTCATGCCTCGGCTCATTCTGGTGTGGCACAGGTTGCAAACTACAATTTTTTTGTCGTCCGCACTTTCCTTAAAAAACGCCATACCGCGGAACACCTAGCCCTTGGCAAGGGAGATTTACGCAAGGGGGTGCTCCGTGGAACATTTGCGGGCCGGTTTGGTGCGGTCCGCCTTCTTTCTTTAGCCACACCACTGCCTCTTCCAGCCTGTTACGGTGCTGCAGATGGCTCACCCTCAGGACTGCTGTCATCGCTCGGCTCTCCACCTTCCCAGGTGGGGTCAGTCACCTCATCGTCCACCAAGTCCTCCTCCACTTCCTCACTCTGATCATCCTCCTCATTTCTTGATCCCACCACATACTCAGTCATTGACAACTGTATATCATCCTTCTCATCAAGGTCTTGAGACAGTAATAGTGGTTGATTTGATGGCAACTGTGTCTCATCATCATCATCATCCACTTCCTTTGACCTTAAATGCCGTTCCCCTCTGTCATCTTCTTGTGATTGGGTACCTTCTAGAGGTTGTGAATCAGGGCACAAGATTTCATGTTCCTCTGCAAGCGTGCTTGGAGAGAGGTTCAAATGAAGGATTGGTGATGAGACGAGCTCCTCACTATATCCCAGTGTGGGATCACTTCTTTGACCAGACCCTCTATGGTGGGAGGAAGGATGATCAGGGTGAGGATTATGTTGACCAGACTCTTGGCTACTGAGAGTGGACTTGGTGGAAGACAGGGTGGTGCTTAACCGACTGGAAGCAGTATCACCTGAAATCCATCCGACCACCTGTTCGCAGTGGTCTGACCTCGAGAGTGATGTCCTGCGACGCCCTGTAAACTGAGACATGAAGCTAGGTATGGTGGATGTCTTTCTTTCTTGTGCTCTGGCACCAGGCACAGTTTCTACGCGTCCTGACCCGCGCCCTGAACTATCAGGATCACGTCCACTTCCCCGTCCCTTTTTACCCGCCTTCTTCATATTACACGGAATATGTGCTGCTAATCTGCAACTTTGCACACTAAACAGAATGTGCTGCTTATCTGCGGCTAGGCACAGTGAATGGAATATGTGACTTTTATTTTTTACACTTTGCACACTAAACAGAATGTGCTGCTAATCTGCAACTTTGCACACTAAACAGAATGTGCTGCTAATCTGCGGCTAGGCACAGTGAATGGAATATGTGACTTTTATTTTTTACACTTTGCACACTAAACAGAATGTGCTGCTAATCTGCAACTTTCCACACTAAACAGAATGTGCTGCTAATCTGCAACTTTGCACACTAAACAGAATGTGCTGCTTATCTGCAGCTAGGCACAGTGAATGGAATATGTGACTTTTATTTTTTACACTTTGCACACTAAACAGAATGTGCTGCTAATCTGCAACTTTCCACACTAAACAGAATGTGCTGCTAATCTGCAACTTTGCACACTAAACAGAATGTGCTGCTTATCTGCAGCTAGGCACAGTGAATGGAATATGTGACTTTTATTTTTTACACTTTGCACACTAAACAGAATGTGCTGTTAATCTGCAACTTTGCACACTAAACAGAATGTGCTGCTTATCTGCAGCTAGGCACAGTGAATGGAATATGTGACTTTTATTTTTTACACTTTGCACACTAAACAGAATGTGCTGCTAATCTGCAACTTTGCACACGAAACAGAATGTGCTGCTAATCTGCAACTTTGCACACTAAAAAGAATGTGCTGCTAATCTGCAACTTTGCACACTAAACAGAATGTGCTGCTAATCTGCAACTTTGCACACTAAAAAGAATGTGCTGCTAATCTGCAACTTTGAACACTAAACAGAATGTGCTGCTAATCTGCAACTTTGCACACTAAACAGAATGTGCTGCTAATCTGCGGCTAGGCACAGTGAACGGAATATGTGACGTTTTTTTTTTAAACTCTGCCCCCCAAAACAAAATATAACTGCTGCCCCCACACACAATAGTCCTAAAAAGGACTTTTGGGTCTTTTTGTTGTTGAAACACACTTTTCTTCTCCCTACACTGACTTTCCCTTCCTATCCTCATCTCTCCCTGGCTAAGACTGAGCCGAACTCGCTGGTCAGGTGCTATACAGCACCCGATCACGGGTTCTGGCCAGCCAATCAGTGTAATGCCAGCAGCCAACATGGCTGCTGGCATTACACTGATGTCAGAGCATTCCCGTACGTTTATTGGCTGCGCTGCAGCCGCGAAACGTGCGGGGAGGAGACCCGAACATGGCGGGCGAGCACATGCGGTACTCGTACGAGTACCGCCATGTGCCGAACAGAGCGATGCTCGAGCCGAACCGAGTTTCGGCCGAGCATGCTCGCTCATCACTAGTTCACTGATAAAAGTGGTGACATGAGAAGACTTTCCCCAATCCCATTCAATCCTACTTGTAGAGGTAATAGTGAAGCAGCAGAGCAAGTAGCTCTCCTGAATCTTCATTATTGATCTCCCAGCACATTATAGGAATTTGATATTACATACCGATCAGTCTTGTTTGTTAGAGTATCTGGAACCCTGATCTGTCTGCTACTGATTTTATTGGGGTACAATTACTCAATATATACTTTTTATTTGCATGAGTCCATGCACAGAAAAATTATCTCAGAACGCATGTTCAGATATGATCAGAGTTGTAGACAGTTACTGCGGTCAGTCATTTGTCTAGTTTTTAGGGGGGGCAAATGTGTAAGCAGTGAACGTTGTACTTCTGCTTATCAGAGGCCCAGATATAAGTGTGATAACTGTCTAAATGTCTTACTTCTCCTCTCTAGGGGCTAGATTTAAAGGCAACCGTTAAACCAGCCGCTAAGTGAAAAAGGCACATCGCTCGCAAATAATACAGGAGTTACGGCAGATTCAATAGCTACTCTACGAGAATAGCTATCGAGCGTAGGCACACAAAAAACACGTAACACAAAAGCCGTTGTCGCTCATGTTAATGCACAACGGGCCGCCAAATCACACGATAACAGCGCTCAAAACAACATCTAACATAACGGCTGCCGTTGTCAAGCAACCATGATTGATGCCAAAACAAATTCAAACATACAGCCAATCACAAAGCCCCAATGTATCAAATAACTTCAAATACACCTATATATACCCAAAAATAACCGTCACACACTGTCTGTTATCGAGTTCTTCAGAGCCAGATATCAGGACCCAGGAGCGGAGGATAGTCATTAGAGAGAGGGAGAGAGGCGCGTTCATTGGAGGTAGAGGAGTTTTTGAGTTTGGAGAGAGGAGAGCATTGCACAGAATACGACACATAGCACATCTTTGCACATATTACATACACACATACAAACACAAACACATACATACACATAGTCATTTTATTTTATAACACCTTACACATTTTACTTTTTATTTTGACAGTGTGAATCTGGGAGTGAAAGTGTGTGACAGAGAGTGAGTGGATCGAGTGTGTCTGTGAGCGCCTGTGGGAGTGCCTGGGTGTGACTGGGTGAGTGATGGCCAGGAGAGGAGGACAGGAGAGAGGGATGGGGAGAGTAGTGGAGGAGGAGGAAGCTCAGGAGGGGATCCCTCAGCAGAGCAGGGGTGGCAGAGGGAGATCTGCAGGGCGGAGGGGGACCCGGCCCACAAGAGCAGGCACACAAAGAAGAGGGACAGAACCTGCAGTGGGACGAGGGGTAGTTGCTGGGGAGCAACACACACAGTCAGGGTCACACCAGGCAGGGCACTCCGGCTCAGAATCCTCCCATGCCGGAGCTGACGAGGGCAGGATCAGGGACCCCAAATACACAGAGGAGGGGAACACGGCTCTCGTGGAAGCTGTCCTGGAGAGGCAGAGTGTTCTCCACCCAACAGCGAAGGTCCCTGGCCTGTCAGCGAGGAGGAAGGCAGCCTGGAACCAAATATGCAGCCGGGTCAACGTGGTGGCTCCATGCAGGCGGGACGTGGAGTCTATCAAAAAGAGATGGGGCGACTGCCGGAGGGTCGTCAAGAATAAGATGACAGAGCTCGCCAAGCACGCCCGAGGCACTGGAGGTGGACCAGCAGTCCCTATCACCTTCTGCGGCTGGGAGGAGATGGTGCGGCAGACCATGTCCCCGACCCTGATCGAGGGGGTCACTGGAGGAACTGACACTGGGGATGAGAGGAGCCTCCACACTACTGGTAAGTGCAACACTATAGAACAACACACTACAGGAACCAACACCAGCTGCATACACAGTCACACCTCAACACATGTCCATCACTCAGCCATACAACTGCACCAACACAGCACCATGAGGGTTAAAAAAAGGACACAACACCTGGACAAATGACAACGTCCAACTTGGCACAAACCTGTCAAACTCCTACTTCAACCCTCCTGTCGCTGTGCTCATCACACACAATACACAAACCGTTATGTTCAAAATGTCGTCTGTTAAATATCATCACTGTTCACACACAATGTCACCCATGTCTCCACCCCCACCCTAACCCCTTGAGTGCTAGAGGGATCATCAATGCATCAATCAACAATGCATTGGCAACCCCTCTGGTACTCAAGGGGTTAACCAGACAACAAGTCAATAGGCCAACGATCACATGCTACACAGGGGACATTCACTAAGCGGTGACAAACAGATGGTGGACATAAAGTAACCCTCACACACCCTCACTTCACCAATACCAGTGTTAGTCCATGGAGAATATGCAAAAACAAGAATCAAGTTTATAAGGTCCCATTGTACAGACTCCATGGAAAACACTGGCAATGGGGAAAGGAGATCACTGGAGAAGTCACCATCATGTTCACTTCATCAGTTCTACATCACCTCTTACTGAATCACAAAAAGGGGGCATCAGGTCATACATCACAGTGTCACACAGAATAAATGCTTGTAGGTGCAACACACAGGCCGAAAACTATTACACAGAATTCAAGCTGGAAAATGTAGGCATTGGTGTTGTGGCTGCAATCATTTAATCGGACTTGAAATTACATATCCCATATCTGATTCCCACATGGATCCACAGGGGTGCTGATGCCATGGATGGATGGTACACCAGCCGCTCTTTGCAGGATACACATGGGAAACAAATAGCAAACATCATTGTACCTTGGTCACCAACAGGCCATGACTGATGGATATCTAGGATTGAGTACGGTTGCCTCACACAGAAGGATGGATGGGCTCATACACAGAAAAAAACAGGCCTCAATCAAAGATATCCCTCACTACTGGCTGGATTGTTGCCCTTAGGATTCAAATGTTTGTTACTAAATATGTTCCAACACGATGTGAACACAGATCACTTCACTGGATGTGATTGCCTTACTGGACAGATATGTGCACCCATCACAAATCAACCTACATTGCAAACATCCAAATACACATACATAGTATATCACACTCTATGTAGATGGGATATACGAGGTATGTTCATATCCATCATATCAATACAATGTCTTGTTGGATGGGTGCACATGTATAGCCAGTAAGACAATCACACCTACTGAACTGCTCTCTGGCTTCACATCTTGGAAGGATATTACTCTATCCATATGAAGGGTACATATCCACATACATATATGACCATTTCTACTTGTGTGTCACTGTAATGGGATAGCAATGGGTAATGTCATCATGATGTCATATCATTGCCATCGTTAACAAATGTGTCTTGATCTAAGTCCCATCCCTCCAACACTCATGGTTATACAGATATTGTGACAGGTGGAGATATCTATCATGTGACCACACGGAGGCTCTTCAGCAGAGCCAAAGTCGCAACATGTCGAGATAAATACCTCTTTGGAATGGTCCACAGAATGTGCTTGCAAAACATGCACACTCTGTACACCATTCCAATTAAGTATTGTTCTCCAAATGGGGCGATTTGGGCTCTGCTGAAGAGCCCTCGTGTGGACAAATGACTGAAATCTACATCTGGCACATAGAGCAATATCTGAACAACCATGAGGGTAGGAGGGATAGGACTAACAGAGAACAACATCTGTTTTCACAATCTCTACAATCTGACATCAAGGTGGACTTAACCTTTGCCATCTCTACAAGTTGTGAAGACAAATATATGTTGTCGGATTTCCCCCCTCCCCCGAGTTAAACAATGGTATTCCTACTGCTGAAAGGTGTGTTGATACAAAAGGTATCACAGCTCAGACGTGGATATGTCAGGGGCAATATCCCAGTGGCATGAAATTGTACAGTGGTGCTGTTACTACGCAATCATATGGACAGCTCTGGAACAGGGACCAGATATCTACATGGGAGGGTGTTGCAACAGCCCCACTGTACTATTTAGGCCCACTGTGATATTGCACCTCAAAATTAAACCTTCACCCATAATAACTCAAACAACACCTTTCAGCAGTGGGAGTACCCTTGTTTACCCAGGGGGATTAACCTAAACACATATATTTGTCTTCAACACATATCAAAGTATAACTGTCTCCACAAACATATGGCTAAGGTCACTAATCACAACATCTTATTTCTCCACACAGCTTACGGTCCTCAAGCCCAGCGGGAGACAGTGGAGGAGGCTATGTCACCCCCCAGTGAGGAGTACACAGAGGAGGGGACCAGCCGGTGGTCACCTTACCCACCATCACCATCCCCTCCACCACAGGCTGCACCACCACAGGCTGGACCACCACAGGCTGCACCACCACAGGCTGCACCACCACAGGCTGCACCTCCCCAGTACAGTGGCTGGATGCCACAGGAGGAGAGGTGGACATATCCATCCACCTCCACCAGCTACTACCCTCCTTCAGCACCACCACCACCGCCAGGGAGGCAATGGCTGCCAGTGGCCACAACCCAATATGGGCCATATGCCTCCCAGATAAACCCACCCTCCTGGATGGCTCCACAGCATGCCCCAAGGTATGATCCGAGGTGGGGTCCCACCACCTATCAGTGGCCACCATATGACCCTTGGCCACTGGACTACCCACACCTGGGCCTGATTGGTGAGCCCCAGCGCCCCCTACCCAGGGACATATTCACACCTCCACCAGCACACACATCATTGGTCAACTTGATGTGGTGGGCATATGCCCATCATCTGCACCAGCCACTCCAACAGCAGCCAAAGCACCCTCAGCAGCAGCAGAGGAAACAGCACCTCCAGCAGAGGAGGAAACAGCACCTCCAGTAGCAGAGGAAACAGCACCTCCAGTAGTTTTATTCCTGTCTGATCTGTTGTGTCCTCAGTTATGGATTGTGTGGCAGGATTGTCTCCAATGCATTGCCATACAATGCAGTGAACACAACCTCTGCCTGGGTGAAATGTTAGTGGGATGCTACAACATGGGTTCACATACACACACCGTTGTACAAATTCAACATGTAATACATCCCTGGAGCCATATGACACCACTGTGTTATATGGCGGTGTTGTGTGTTGAATTTGAACATCAAAACATACCCCTTAGCACAACAAATGGTACAACATTGAACATTCGTCTACATCATATGTTGTGTTTAACCCATTGAGTGCCAGAGTGGTAGGCAACGCATTGCAAAGAAATGCGCTGGGGACCACTCTTGCACTCAGTGGGTTAATGAGATTAGCAGACAAACAGCTCTGTGACTTAGCGGGGACATTACAAGCAGGACAGCTAAATGGGACATGTATCCATATTGTCTTGGATTCACACACTCATTGTGCAACTGACTTACTGGGGAAGCTAATGTTTTCAACCTAGGATTTCAATGTGTAGCACACACATTGATATCCTGGGGTGAGCATTGGTGTCTCCAGTAAGTTGAGTTACTGTTTCCCTAAGTGTGTAACAACAGACTTCATCAGTGATAACACATGTCCACTTAGTCTGTTCGTTGATATAGCCCATGTACTGAGATAGGTCAAAGTGGAGCAAAATCTCAGAACATTGATTATACTGAGCAATACAGAATATGTGGACATGTATTCACTGTGGAAGTATGTCCCCTGTATCACCTCTTTATCACTCCCACAACACATTGGTGCATCATTGCCACCATCATCTGTTTGCATGGAAACATCACAGAGTCCACTCACTGGCAAACAAGTGGTGGACTCCTGTGATGTGGGTGATGCCTTTCCATGTATGGGGGATACTCTATCCTGGGTGTGGTTACGCATTGACAAATGTGTTTTCAAATATATCCTCCTACAGACACAGATTGAATGTGGATGGTTCATCTTTATTGTGTCTCAAAGTACATTAGAATGTACAAGTGTTTTCTGTGTGTATTGCCTATATGCATTTAACACCTGTATGTGAACACTAAATGTACTTTGAAACTAAATCGTAATACTTCAGTAACACTGCTGCCCTGCTCATGTGTTGTCCATGAGGTTTGACAACTCTGTAGCTGAGCATCCTGACTGTACATGTTAAAACACTCAAGAATTAGTGTTTTCTGTGTCTCTATGAGAATGTTCCAGTAGAGGTTTGTGTGAACCTCAGGTCAAACTTTGCATCACCAACAACATCACCATAAACAGCAAGGGGTGATCTTCATGAAGGTGTTGTCAAGACATCAATCCAGTCACATGGAAGATCTTCAGTTCAAGGATGGATCATGTTACGGATGCCTGCGGGACAAGAGGACAGGATTTGGAGCAGTGGACCTGAACTGATCATCAAGCAACAACAATTTAGTCTTTTTAATCCCCTCAATCTTCTTGATTACAGGTGTGTACACAAACCATTGCTTGACAATGTGTTGTGTACTCATCTGTAACCAATTCTGTGGGGAACTTAGGACATGTGCACCAGCCCTATGGATTTGTGCCTCTGACATGTATACACACATTAACAAGTGTTCTGAGAGCTCCATGGAGGTAATGACATTGTGCTGCCACTGTGAAAGTGACAGTGGCAGCCCAATGTCATTTGTTCTATGGAACTGTTAGGACATATTTGTTGATGTGTGTATTCATGTCGGGGGCACATTGGTCTGCACACTCACAGGTCAGCATGGAGTCCCTGGTAATCTGATCTACGTCTCATGACCTCTACATTGTGTGCCCATACCACTGTACATCAACCCCTGTGCTGCTCTTCTCAGCTGTAGCACAGTACAGGTCCCATATTGAGTCTGATGTCCCTTCTAATGCATATAATTAGATAAGACTCTTTCGCTACTGGGCTAGCATGGTTGTTCAGGCTATAATCATGGCATATCCAGTTAGTTGCTGTCAATCAAGCCGTGTAAGGTGATGAACATGGGTAATATGTTGTACCTTGTTTCTCCTGGGGGTGTGCGTGATATCCTTGGGGTCTGTATGTCAACGTGGAGAGTGGAATGGAGGATGGTTGTTGAGTCCACACACACAATTTGCCACGTCCACTGCCAGTGCAGTGCTGTGTCACTGTTCCTGTGGGGTGATACAGAACAACATGTGCAGTGTGGTTAGTGTCACAGGACTGATGGGGGACTTGCATGAATTGTTTGCATGCATGTGTTATACTCACAGGTGAAGTGTTCCGTGATGAGCCTGTCTCTGATCTGTGCCCCTCTCATGGTCTCCTCCACATGCCCGATGTCCATGGCCACTTCCTGTATGGGGGGGTCCGGGATGTGATCCAGCAGTCTGGTGTCCACTGCGATGTTGTGCAGTATTGCGCACGCCACAATGATGTCACACACCTTAGCCGGTGCATACTGCAGTGCTCCCCCAGAGTGGTCCAGACATCGGAATCTTGACTTGAGAAGCCCAAATGTCCGCTCAATAGCATTCCTCGTTCTGGCATGAGCCTGGTTGTAGCTTTCCTGGACATGTGTTTGAGGATTGGCCAGAGGGGTCAGTAGCCAGGACTTGAATCCATAGCCAGCATCACCTGTGTAATGTGAGTGACATGGTGAGACAGGGAGCTCATGTTGTGTGAATGATGTTTTGTGTGGTGGATGTAGTATCTGTGGGTCAGGTGCATGCTGAGCAGCGTGGTGTGTACGCCTGTGTATGTGGTGTGATTTTGTTTTGTGAACTCACCCACTAGCCATCCCCCTGTAAAGGTTCCATTCTCAAATCTCTGTGGACTGAGGAGTTTTGTAGAATGTATGCATCATGTGTCCTGCCAGGATATTTTGCACAGACATTCATGATCCTCATGTTGCTGTCACACACCATCTGCACGTTGATGGAGTGGAAGTTCTTCCTGTTGATGAATATCTGTGCGTCACGTGCTGGGGCCTTAATCCGGACATGGGTGCAATCTATAGCACCCATGACCCTGGGCATGCCTCCCTTTGCGTAAAAGGCCTACTTCACGTGTATCCAGTCCATGTCGGTGGTGGGAAAATGTATATAGGTACTGGCCTTGCTTTTGAGGGCTGGCAGGACCTGGGCCAGCACTCTGGAGAATGTGGCCTGTGACATGCCAGATGCGTAACCCTCAGTGGACTGGAAGGCCCCGCTTGCCATGAAGTGTATGGCACAGAGTAGTTTCTGCAGGCCAGTTAGGGCATGGTTGTGGATGTAGATGGGATCCACCTGCTCCTTGATGACCTCATACAAGGCAATGATGCTGTCAGGCCTCAACCTGTAGCGATTAGTGATGAGCGAGCATGCTCGGCCGAAGCTCGGTTCGGCTCGAGCATCGCTCTGCTCGGCACATGGCGGTACTCGTACGAGTACCGCATGTGCTCGCCCGCCATGTTCGGGTCTCCTCCCCGCACGTTTTGTGGCTGCTGCGCAGCCAATAAACGTGCAGGGAGGCTCTGACATCAGTGTAATGCCAGCAGCCATGTTGGCTGCTGGCATTACACTGATTGGCTGGCCAGAACCCGTGATCGGGTGCTGTATAGCACCTGACCAGCGAGTTCGGCTCAGTCTTAGCCAGGGAGAGATGAGGATAGGAAGGGAAAGTCAGTGTAGGGAGAAGAAAAGTGTTGTTGAACAAAAAAAAGACCCAAAAGTCCTTTTTAGGACTACTGTGTGTGGGGGCAGCAGTTTATTTTGTTTGGGGGGGCAGAGATTTAAAAAAAAAACGTCACATATTCCGTTCACTGTGCCTAGCCGCAGATTAGCAGCACATTCTGTTTAGTGTGCAAAGTTGCAGATTAGCAGCACATTCTGTTTAGTGTGCAAAGTTGCAGATTAGCAGCACATTCTTTTTAGTGTGCAAAGTTGCAGATTAGCAGCACATTCTGTTTAGTGTGCAAAGTTGCAGATTAGCAGCACATTCTGTTCAGTGTGCAAAGTTGCAGATTAGCAGCACATTCTTTTTAGTGTGCAAAGTTTCAGATTAGCAGCACATTCTGTTTAGTGTGCAAAGTTTCAGATTAGCAGAACATTCTGTTTAGTGTGCAAAGTGTAAAATATCAAAGTCACATATTCCATTCACTGTGTCTAGCCGCAGATAAGCAGCACATTCTGTTTAGAGTGCAAAGTTGCAGATTAGCAGAACATTCTGTTTAGTGTGCAAAGTGTAAAATATCAAAGTCACATATTCCATTCACTGTGTCTAGCCGCAGATAAGCAGCACATTCTGTTTAGTGTGCAAAGTTTCAGATTAGCAGAACATTCTGTTTAGTGTGCAAAGTGTAAAATATCAAAGTCACATATTCCATTCACTGTGCCGAGCCGCAGATAAGCAGCACATTCTGTTTAGTGTGCAAAGTTGCAGATTAGCAGAACATTCTGTTTAGTGTGCAAAGTGTAAAATATAAAAGTCACATATTCCATTCACTGTGTCTAGCCGCAGATAAGCAGCACATTCTGTTTAGTGTGCAAAGTTTCAGATTAGCAGAACATTCTGTTTAGTGTGCAAAGTGTAAAATATAAAAGTCACATATTCCATTCACTGTGTCTAGCCGCAGATAAGCAGCACATTCTGTTTAGTGTGCAAAGTTTCAGATTAGCAGAACATTCTGTTTAGTGTGCAAAGTGTAAAATATCACAGTCACATATTCCATTCACTGTGCCTAGCCGCAGATAAGCAGCACATTCTGTTTAGTGTGCAAAGTTGCAGATTAGGAGAACATTCTGTTTAGTGTGCAAAGTGTAAAATATCAAAGTCACATATTCCATTCACTGTGCCGAGCCGCAGATAAGCAGCACATTCTGTTTAGTGTGCAAAGTTTCAGATTAGCAGAACATTCTGTTTAGTGTGCAAAGTGTAAAATATCACAGTCACATATTCCATTCACTGTGCCTAGCCGCAGATAAGCAGCACATTCTGTTTAGTGTGCAAAGTTGCAGATTAGGAGAACATTCTGTTTAGTGTGCAAAGTGTAAAATATCAAAGTCACATATTCCATTCACTGTGCCGAGCCGCAGATAAGCAGCACATTCTGTTTAGTGTGCAAAGTTGCAGATTAGGAGAACATTCTGTTTAGTGTGCAAAGTGTAAATATCAAAGTCACATATTCCATTCACTGTGCCGAGCCGCAGATAAGCAGCACATTCTGTTTAGTGTGCAAAGTTGCAGATTAGGAGAACATTCTGTTTAGTGTGCAAAGTGTAAAATATCAAAGTCACATATTCCATTCACTGTGCCGAGCCGCAGATAAGCAGCACATTCTGTTTAGTGTGCAAAGTTGCAGATTAGGAGAACATTCTGTTTAGTGTGCAAAGTGTAAAATATCAAAGTCACATATTCCATTCACGGTGCCGAGCCGCAGATAAGCAGCACATTCTGTTTAGTGTGCAAAGTTGCAGATTTGCAGCACATATTCCGTGTAATATGAAGAAGGCGGGTAAAAAGGGACGGGGAAGTGGACGTGATCCTGATAGTTCAGGGCGCGGGTCAGGACGCGTAGAAACTGTGCCTGGTGCCAGAGCACAAGAAAGAAAGACATCCACCATACCTAGCTTCATGTCTCAGTTTACAGGGCGTCGCAGGACATCACTCTCGAGGTCAGACCACTGCGAACAGGTGGTCGGTTGGATTTCAGCTGATACTGCTTCCAGTCGGTTAAGCACCACCCTGTCTTCCACCAAGTCCACTCTCAGTAGCCAAGAGTCTGGAGAACATAATCCTCACCCTGATCATCCTTCCTCCCACCATAGAGGTTCTGGTCAAAGAAGTGATCCCACACTGGGATATAGTGAGGAGCTCGTCTCATCACCAATCCTTAATTTGAACCTCTCTCCAAGCACGCTTGCAGAGGAACATGACATCTTGTGCCCTGATTCACAACCTCTAGAGGGTACCCAATCACAAGAAGATGACAGAGGGGAACGGCATTTAAGGTCAAAGGAAGTGGATGATGATGATGATGAGACACAGTTGCCATCAAATCAACCACTTTTACTGTCTCAAGACCTTGATGAGGAGGATGATATACAGTTGTCAATGACTGAGTATGTGGTGGGATCAAGACATGAGGAGGATGATCAGAGTGAGGAAGTGGAGGAGGACTTGGTGGACGATGAGGTGACTGACCCCACCTGGGAAGGTGGAGAGCCGAGCGATGACAGCAGTCCTGAGGGTGAGCCATCTGCAGCACCACAACAGGCTGGAAGAGGCAGTGGTGTGGCTACAGAAAGAAGGCGGACCGCACCAAACCGGCCCGCAAATGTTCCACGGAGCACCCCCTTGCGTAAATCTCCCTTGCCAAGGGGTAGGTGTTCCGCGGTATGGCGTTTTTTTAAGGAAAGTGCGGACGACAAAAGAATTGTAGTTTGCAACCTTTGCCACACCAGAATGAGCCGAGGCATGAACACTAGAAACCTCACCACCACCAGCATGATCCGACACATGGCATCCAAGCACCGTAATAAGTGGGAGGAACGCCAGGATCGCCAATCTGTGTCTGCAGGCCACACCACTGCCTCCTCTTCCCCTGTTTTCGGTGCCGGCCAATCGCCTGTCGAAGGCGCAGGCCCGCATACCTCCCGCCCTGCACCTGTACCATCTGAAGCACCATCAGCGACCACATCCACTTCCCTGTCCCAGCGCAGCGTCCAAATGTCGTTACCCCAGGCATTTGAGCGCAAGCGAAAATACCCAGCCACCCACCCACAGGCCATAGCACTAACCTCACACCTTTCCAAATTACTGGCCATCGAAATGCTGCCATTTAGGCTTGTGGAGACTGAGTCCTTCCGCAGCCTGATGGCAGCAGCTGTCCCTCGGTACGCAGTCCCCAGCCGCCACTACTTTTCCCGGTGTGCCATCCCCGCCTTACACCACCATGTGTCCCGTAACATCACCCGTGCCCTGACCAACGCAGTTACTGGGAAGGTCCACTTAACGACTGACACATGGACAAGTGCTTGTGGCCAGGGACGCTACATTTCACTGACGGCACACTGGGTGAATGTCGTGGAGGCTGGGAGTGACTCGGACCCTGGGATGGCACAGGTGCTACCCACGCCGAGGATTGCGGGCCCTACCTCCATCAGGGTTTCCGCCAGCACCTACGTTATTGGCTCCTCCTCCTCCGTTTCCACCTCCGAATTCTCTGTGTGCAGCGCCACTCACCCATCAGCCGGTAGCTGGAAGCAGTGTAGCACTGCAGTGGGGAAGCGTCAACAGGCCGTGCTGAAGCTGATCTGCCTTGGGGACAAACAGCACACGGCCTCAGAGCTGTTGCAGGGGATTAGTCACCAGACCGAGCAGTGGCTCTCGCCACTCAACCTGCAACCAGGCATGGTTGTGTGTGATAATGGGCGTAACTTGGTGGCGGCTTTGGAGCTAGGCAAGCTCACACATGTACCATGCCTAGCGCATGTATTTAATTTAGTGGTTCAGCGATTTCTAAAAACCTACCCCAATTTGCATGATCTCTTGACCAAGGTGCGCCGCGTGTGTGCACATTTCCGTAAGTCATCAACAGCTTCAGCCGGCCTGTTGAAGCTGCAGCAGCGCTTACAATTGCCAGCTCACCGGCTGCTGTGTGACGTGAGCACGCGCTGGAACTCCACCTTCCACATGTTGGCCCGCCTTTGTGAGCAGCAGAGGGCAGTAGTGGAGTACCAGCTGTTACACGGTCGTCGCCTCTCCGTTCAACTTCCTGTAATCAGAAGTGAGGAGTGGGAATGGATGTCAGACCTCTGTGAGGTTTTACGCAATTTTGAGGAATCGACACAGATGGTGAGCGGCGATAACGCTATTATCAGTGTAACCATCCCACTTCTGTGTCTACTGAAACGCTCGCTGCTCACAATTAAAACCGATGCTTTGCATGTGGAAGAGGTGGAAATGCGGGAGGAAGAGCTTACACAAGGTGATAGCCAGAGCACCCTCACTTCGTCTTCTCAGCGACAATTGGAGGAGGCGGAGGAGGAGGAGGAGGAAGAGGAAGACACGGTTGCCTCCGCTACAGAGGGTAGCCATGGAACTTTAGTTCCATCTCTTCAGCGTGGGTGGGCAGAAGAGGAGGAAGAGGATGAGGAGATTGAGAGTCATCCTCCTGGTGAGGACAGCGAAATCTTGTCTGTTGGTACTCTGGCACACATGGCTGACTTTATGTTAGGCTGCCTTTCCCGTGACCCACGCGTTACACGCATTTTAGACAACACGGATTACTGGGTGTTCACCCTTCTGGACCCCCGCTACAAAGAGAATTTCTCATCTCTCATTCCTCCGGTGGAGAGGACAAGCAAAATGGTGCAATACCAGAAGGTTCTTGTCGAAAAATTGCTCCAAAATTTTCCATCTGACAACGCTGGCGGCAGAGTACGTGCTACCTTGCCCAACCGAGAAGGGGAGAAAAGGGGAGCACACAGCAGTTCAGACAAAGGCAGGGCAACACTCTCCAAGGCGTGGGACACCTTCATGACACCCCGCCAGCACCCTCACCCTGATGCGCAGCCTAGTGTCACAAGGAGGGAAAAGTTTTGGAAGATGGTGAAGGAGTACGTAGCAGACCGTGTCAGCATCCTCAATGATCCCTCTGTGCCTTACAACTACTGGGTGTCCAAGCTGGACACGTGGTATGAACTGGCACTCTACGCCTTGGAGGTGCTGGCCTGCCCTGCCGCCAGCGTTCTGTCTGAGCGGGTATTTAGTGCTGCTGGTGGCATCATAACAGATAAGCGTATTCGCCTTTCCACCGAAAATGCTGATAGGTTGACACTTATAAAAATGAACAAGGCCTGGATTTCCCCTGACTTCTCCACTCCACTGGAGGAAAGCCCCGGGTGAACATAAAGTCACTTTATATATGTTATTTACAATGATGGGAATACTCTGTATTCCCATTCACCCCTTCCACCCAAAAAATGGGTATATGGTTGACTCTCTTCCATATACCCTGGAATATAATTTTTATATAGGGCCAGCTCACCAGCGGGCCCTGTGATATAATTTTTATATAGGGCCAGCTCACCAGCGGGCGCTGTTTGACAATTTTTGTATAGGTCAGCTCACCAGCGGGCCTTCTCATATAATGATTTATTGGGTCAGCTCTCTAGCAGGCCCTCTCATATAATGTTTTATAGCGTCAGCTCACTAGCGGGCCTTCGCATATAATGTTTAGGATGGTCAGCTCCGCAGCAGACCCTCACCCATAATGTTTTAGATGGTCGGCTCAGCGCACGTTTCCCTCTTAATCATGGCCCCAGTTCAGAAAAATCGAGGACATTTTTGGGAGAATTTGCCTCTGCGCACGTTTCCCTCTTAATCATGGCCCCAGTTCAGAAAAATCGAGAAAAATCGAGGAAATTTTTGGGAGAATTTGCCTCTGCGCACGTTTCCCTCTTAATCATGGCCCCAGTTCAGAAAAATCGAGGAAATTTTTTGCAGAATTTGCAGATGATATACAAGTAAATATACAGCAAATACTGTTTGGTAACAATTTTTCGCCTAAAGTCGTTTTTATCTTCCTTTTTGTGTGTTTTACGGTCAGTCTGTAAAAATGGCGTAGTACGGGCGAAACATCGTTCCCAGCAGCGACGTTGAAGTCCAAGATGCATCCAGACATCCTCCCTATGCTGTCCCTGAACCATTTCTGTGGTGTTTCCATCATTTTCTGCCCTTTTCCTATGGACCAGGCACCCTCCCCTCATCAGAGCAGGGGGTGCCTGGTGTAATGCTCGAGTCCTCCCATTGACTTCAATGGGGCTCGGGTGCTCGGCCGAGCACTCGAGCCTCCGGGGGCGCTCGGTCAGAGCACCCGAACACCCGAGCATTGGGGTGCTCGATCATCACTAGTAGCGATCAATGACCTCGTCATCAGTCATTCCAAAAAAGGGTGACCCTTGGGCGGTATACCCTGGGCCTTGGTGGTCGTCTATACATCCTGTGCCCTCCAGGTGGGGATGGACTCCTGTGTGGCTGCTGAGCCAGAGCCTCCTCACTTGCAACAGGTGAAGGCTGTTGATGAGGCGTGCTTGGAGGTTGCTGATGTTCCCTAGCTCTCTCCCTTGCACGCCTTCTCCTCAGTCTTCGCAACAATATGTAACCCAACATACTGTTTGCTCTCTCTATCTGTCTCTATCTGTGTCTCTCTCTCTCTACCTCTCTCTCTCTCTCTCTCTCTATCTCTCTCTCTCTCTCCCTCCCTGAGTGGAAAACAAGCCACAAGTGAGTGTGTTGAGTTGTCCCTTTAAGTACTTGCTAGGGTGTTGTGTGGGTGTGGTGATGAGGTGAGTGCTGACCAATGGTGAGTCGTTTTTGTCCAGGTAAGTGTTTGCAGGTGAGTGTGTGTTATAAGATGTGGTGTGTTGTGCTTGTTCTGTGTGTGCCATTTGCGGACGTGCAGTTGTGGGGTGCAGGTTGCGTGTTGATGTTGCCCAGGTGAGCTTGTATTTGCAGGTGTCCGCTTTGTGTGATGACCCCCATTGTTCCGTGCCATGTTGTGTTGTTGTTTTTTTGTGTGTCATTGTCCCTGTGGTGTTGGTTGTTGTTGTGTGTGTAGTGATTTGTGTTGTGTGTACATGTTTTTGTGTTGTTTTGCAATTGCACGGGTTAATTTTCCCATTTACATGGTTGTGCGGTAAGCCTTTTGTGTCTTTTCCTCTGTAACGGGTGTTTTGTTTTGGCCGTTAAGTGTCTAACAGCTAAGAAAAGTGGGTCTTAACTTTTAGCCGTTAGGTGCGTCTTTTTTTCAGCCGTTATCAGTACAGCAAGCTTTTGAATAGCTCTGGGGTATGTTGTTGTATGCGTCTGAATGCACGTAAGTGTATTGGCCGTTAGGATTGTGCAACTGCCGTTAGCTGTTGTTTAGACGGATATTTGAATTGCAACATGACACTTAACGCACCCGTTAGTGATTTTTTTTGCTAACGGTTACCTTTAAATCTAGCCCTAGGAGTCAGGGAAAATGCTTGGCGATTATTAGTAAGGATAAACTGATTGTCTGTCTAGAAACTAAATCTTTGCTAGCAATCTGTCTCATGGCCAAGAGGCAAATGTATAGAATTAACCCCGGTGTTGCCAGTTAAAATTAGATATATGCATAATCCAGTAGGTTTATAGTGAGAAAGCACATAAATCATATAAACTTATAGGGGAGAGCTAATGACCAGACGACTCCCCCAACTGACCCATGACTGCACAGCCCACTGGGTGATCCCTGTTAGGAACATCTGCCCAGAAATCATAGGACCTGTTACTAGTGCAAGAGTCAGGGACCACACAATACTTACAATACACTACTCACTCTCTCCTATATTTAAATGGGGCTTTTAATCCCTAGAATGATAGAGAGGTGTTTTACTCCACTTTACACACTATGAGATAGGTATAGCGGAGAAACAAGGGCGCAATGGGGAAAAGGCATAAGAGAACAAAGATAGATAATACAGTGGCATATGGGCAATTGATTGGCAAAAATAGGAGAAACAGATACACAAAAAGGACAATGGGGATCAGAGAGTTAAATGTGTGGAAAAATATAGGTACCAGAGAAGCAAATGGAGAGTAAAGAGCGCAGAGGGGGCTAATATGCAACAAAGAAGAAAGTGACATAATAATCACACTACTTGATCTGGGAGTAAACACTTACTGGAGTGGAGCGGAGGAGGAGATGACAGGAAGGACATGTGTGATGTGAGGTCCTCACCAGGTCACCTGACTCACAGCAGAGTTGATCCTCCTATCGGAATCCAGGCAACTAGGGCAGGAAGTGGAAAGGCAAGGGGAAATAAGCAGTGCTCAGCAGCCCTCAACTCACCACTGAACATACAGCTAAACAGTGAGTCCAGGCATCTCTGCAACATATCAAATGCTTGACACAGCTGCCTACTCTTTAACTGAGGTAATGTCTCCTCTGGTGCCTGTGTCTCCCTTTTCATTACCTGTATTCGGCACTCCCACATTTCTCCCTGTCCCCCTTAACTTAATTTTTTTTAGAAAGTGTCCTGCTCTCTGTGCAGGCAGCTCTCCACTCAGTGCTTCAGTGATTGCATGGGGAGGGGAGTCTGTCATGTAACTGCAAGCTAATCAGTCTGGCAAACAGACTCCATGCAAGTATAGAAGGACTGAGCAGGGAGCTGCAGATGCACATGTTCTACTAATAGACAGCAGCATACTAGTACCTCTCTCTATGACTCTCTCTCTGGTATCTATCCAGACCAGATGAATTCTTCTACTCCTCCTCTGCTCTGCTGCAATGTGTCCTCACTCTTCTCCTGCTCTGATCTCTACGTGATGGCCAGGGCCGGACTGGGAATAAAAACCAGCCCTGGAAAAAATTGCTGACCAGCCCCATAGCATTGCGTCATTATACCAATCCCATAGCATAATGGCATTTTTTTTCTTGTTTATAAAAGGGGAAAACATGCATTTTAAAAGACATCTGAATGCCACCACCAGAACAAGACAGAGTTTATATATATATATATATATATATATATATATATATATATATACACACACACACCACCTGTTGACTCTCGATTCCCCTCTTTTGCCTCTTTCCCACTCTTCATTCCCACCTTTTGCTTCGTTCTCCCCCTCTTGAACCCCCTCCTTTTGCCTTTTTCTCTCCCTTTTGATCCCCCTTTCACCCCTTCCTTGACTCTTGATCCCCCCTTCTGCCTCGCTCCCCTTCTTGCCTTTTTTCCCCCTCCTGATCCCCCCTTCTTTTGCCTCTTGGTCCCCCCCTCCTTTTGCCTCTTGATTGCCCCTCCTTTCGCCTCATGATCCCCCCTCCACTTGCCTCTTTTTTCCCACTCCTGACCCCCCTCTGCCTCTTTCACCCGGTCTTGATTCCCCCTCTTGTCAAGTTGCCTCTCTTTACCCCTCTTGATTTTTCTTTTGCCATTCTCCTCCTCTTGATCCCCCTCTTTGCCTCTTCCCCCCTCTTGCCTTAATCCAGTCTTGACTCTTGTCTTCATCCCCCTTTTTCTCTCCCTCTTGCCTCTCTCTCCCCCTTTCCTGATTCCCCCCATTTGCCTCTTTCTCCCCCTCTTGAACCCCCCTCCTTTTGCCTTTTTCTCCCCTCACCCCACTTTTCTCTCTTTTGATCTCCCCTTTGCCTCTTTCTCCCCCTCATTAACTCTTGACCCCCCCTTTTGCCTCTCTCTCTCCCCTTCTTGACTCTTGATCCCAACCTTTTGCCGCTTTCTCCCCTCCTGATCCCCCCTCCTTTTGCCTTTTTTTCTCCCTTTTGACCCCCTCTGCCTCTTTTACCTGCTATTGATCCCCCTTTTGCCTGTCTCCTCCACTTACATCTGTCTGTCTCCGCAAACTACAAGTCTTTAAGGTAGGAGCTGCCAGCCTACCCGGTGTGCAGACGCAGTGCTTACCGCGCTGCGTCTGATGTCACTGGGTCTAGGCCTGGCCTGCCTCCACTCAGTAGACGGGCCGGCGGTTGTTCATATCTCGCGGCCGCCTGTTACCTTGCGACCGCGGATGATCGGAAAGGATCAAACTTTTATTTAAAAAGCCCCGGCCGGTATCCCGGTAGGCCAGTCCAGCCCTGACCCTAGCTGCACACCATTCAGGGAACCCTGAGTCGGATCGCTAAAAAAAAACAGGTCTGTGGTCCTTAAGTGGTCTGACCAGAATGTGACAGCAGAACTGACCATCTGAAAATATTTGCAGATGCAGGAAATAGCACTCAGCATTTTTTTTATGATAAAATGTAATGTCAAATAGACGATGGATTGCAAAGATCTACAAACAGGTGGTGGTGGTGGGATGCTGCTGCTGATAACTGTTATATCTTGAACTCTTATGTTACAAGTTCATCAAAATCTTGTAAGGACATGTAAGAGGATGTTTTTTTCTCTAAAACGTATCTATCTTACATGTAAACACAAAGGGACAGTCGTATAGCTGCTCTGTAATTAGGTATTTATTAATTGTAAGCCAAAACAAATCCCTGTGGTTCAATAAGCTAGTTTTTCTTTTATTCCAGAACACATCCCAAATCAAACTTTATAGAGAATATTAGAAGAGAAATGTAGGACAGTGGTTCCCAACTACAATTCTCATAACACATCAGTAATACAGGTGTTCAGTTTCACCTGACAAGAGCACAGCTGAATATTATCAGCACAGGAAGATTGGTCACAATGACTCATCCACTGATGGATCCATCTGTCTTACTATGAGGATATCCTGAAAACCTGTCCTGTTGGTGTGTTCTGAGGACTGAATTTTGGTACCACTGCTCTAGGAAGTATAATAAAGCAGTGAAGTAAAAGCCATGGTGTAACGTGACAGGATGAATGAACATGAAATCAATAATTATTGTAGCTTTCAGAAAAGGACATTGCCAGGTACTTTTATCAATATTATGACAAAGATGTCCATGCTTTTTTCCTAAAGGATTTTTCCCTTTCATTATTTATTTATTGTCAGTGATCAATCATGTAGTTATAGCATGTGTTCATGTAACTGCTGTTTAATTCTATATTTACATTGTAGTTTTGACCTCATACATAATGATAGCTTTCTGTTTCTTTCAAAATGGTCTCATTTTCAATACCCACCTGTGCTCTGTGCTGTGATTGGTCACTGTTTAACATACCATTGAGCTCTGAGTATAGGTTGGGACACCTACACCACCACTGCCAGGGTCTGTAAATATGTATGTTTTTACATCCAGAATGTATAAGGCTATTGTAGTTGCATGCTCTTTGCTTTTGGATTTTTGTTTTTAGAAATATTTAAGGATCAGCGGGGTACCCCATGCAATATGATGCACAGCACTATGGTCCTTAGAGCATTAGTTCACTTAAAAAGATTTTGTAAACATTTGAATGATACTCTGTGTCCTTGTTTTAATAGGCAGTGATAGCCCATCCTTTTATTATCTATTCAATTTGAAGGAGCAAACTGCTTGTAAAACTGTTCCCTGATGGCAGAGACAAGATGAGAGTCTTTACTAAATCCTGTCGTATTACATGGAGGCGTTCTTAGAGTCACCCTTCTTTTGTACTTGTCTCTGAGATAAAACGGGGAATATGCACTAAGGCGTGATAGAGAGGTGATAAAGTGAAGATGATTTCTTCAGTGATATCAGTTCTCCAGTTCCTATGTTATTCTGTGGAGCCTATGCACTAAGATTCCTCCAACTTTGGAGATCTTAGTGCATAGACTGTATATAATAACAGAGGAACTGGACAGGTGATATCACTAGAGACGTTATCTGTGCTTTATCACACTGAATATCTAACAACAGGTTCTACTTAATACGTTGTAAGAAAGTCAAATTGACCAATATGACTTATAACAGGGGTTTGTCTGTGGATATATAGATATGTGTTTATGTATGCATACATGTCTGTATCTATATGGATATAGACATGTAGGTGTGTATATATATATATATATATATATATCTTCCCAAACTCCAGGGGAACAAACCATGAAATGAATGAAAAGGGGCTTCAAAGGGTTTGACAGGATGTCCTTCCTTAGTGAGGTATTTGAGAAATCAAAGACAGGTCTCTCCTAGTTAAATATGAAAGGAGAGAGGACAGATGTCCAAACAGTCTTTTTGTTTGTCAACAAAGAGTTCAGATAGGGAAACAAATGCTTCTGATAAACCTATTCCTTGAGTTTTCCCCCATCACTACTATCTTTTTGAAGCGAGCATGACATTGCAGTTGGGTGTGGTGAGAAATGGCTAGTTGAGATGCATCTTTTTATGATTAGCTGACCAGTTTCCACCAGACCTGACTGACAGAAAAATGGTATAAAGGAGGAGTAGTCTTGGGTGAAACCAGAACAGCAGAATGTGAGAGGACAGCAGAATGTGAGAGGAAGAGCAGCTGGGACTGCAGCAGTCCTGATTCCTGTCCAGATGTGAGCCCAGCAGAGAAGCAGACCAGACACCAAGATTTGTGCTGGAGGGTGTGAGGAGCCTGTCATCATATTATTTACTGGTATCCAATATAATTCCATCTTTTCCATTTCTGTGACTCTTGATTTTGTTTGATTCATGTATATACCATCCAAATTGTAACAGTATTTTGATTTTGTACATAATACAATCATCTTTACCATTATCACTTATCTGTGTGTTGTTCTCAGTCACATCGCCCCGAAAGAATAATTGTTCCCTTGGTAAGAGGGCTATATAGGATTTATTACAATGTGTTTACCCAATATGCTACATTTTCAGATGCAGTAAGCTAGAAAATGGCATTGTTGAGAAAGAAATAGCCAATTTGCTCCAAATTTGACAAAATGCCCCTCTGTCATGTATGTAAGCCATGTGTATGTGTGCATGTGTGTATGTATGTGAGATATTTGTTTTACAGGCTCATTTTCGACCCCTTGGGGGAGATTCACTAAGCGGTGATAAAGAGACGAGAAAGTGGTGATGACTCCTCCAGTTTATCACTTCTCCAATTCCATGTTAATCTATGGAGAAAATTCACTAACATTTCTTAAAGCGGAACTATCACCCAAAAAAATCCTTAGCTTAACTAAGTCCCCATCTGGCGACTAGCAGCTTAGTAGCTCAAGTCGCCAGGATAATTACCTTATTTATAGATTTCTGCTCTTTTCCATGGGTGACAGGCAGGACGGAGTGCTGACATCTTGCCATTGTGACGTCCACCTCCTGCGCTGTCAGTCCCAGCTAGAGTCCCAGCCGGATCCAAATGGGACTGACAGCGCAGGAGCGCAGACGTCACAAGACCTACTAAGCAGCTAGTCACCAGATGGGGACTTAGTTAAGCTAAAGATTTTGTTGGGTGGTAGTTCCGCTTTAAGTTTTGGAGATCTTAGTGCATAGGCTCTATAGAATAACATAGGTACTAAAGAAGTGATATCACTGGAGAAGTCATCTCCACTTCATCACCACTTCATCACCTCTTCATCACCGTTTAGTGCATCTCGTACCCTGTGTTTATTCCACACAAAGACGCTGATGTACAAAGATTAACTGGAGAAACTCTGGGCAAACCAGCTGCACCATAGGAACACACAATAATTCTGCAAACATCAATACATTTAAATGAGGCTTAACCCCTTGAATGTTAAAAAGGTTTCAGACACGTAGCTTTCCCACTTTTCCAGAATCCATCAGCCTGTGTCCAGTTGATACCCTTTTGTGATTAAACAAGGTAAATAGACATATTTACACTTGCCTGCTTTTATTTTCCTGTAATAAAACAAGAGGAACAAAGAAGAGCCGAGAGCCTTATATCCTATCCTATTTACATATTTACAGTTTATTATTAGATCACAAGTCACATCAGCATCATAGGGTGACAGGCTGATGGGTACTTTATGGACGTGCAGCGTATGATGGAAGGTTTATATTGCCAGGCACCACGCAGCAGCTTAGTGCAGAAGTGAATTCCCTTGTGTAGTTTCCATCATATAACTGGTTGGTTTCCAGGTCAAGGAATTCATCACATAAGTTGGAATTGTGGCTATTGAGGCCACCCATGATGACTAGAAGGTTTTCCACCACTCCAATGCCAAATAAGCTACGTGGGTTTATCATGCATGTCAATGTTGTCCAGAGGTTGGTGTAAGGACAGTAACATTCGACACTGCTCAGATGATTTTGTCCATCAAATCCTCCTACCTGTAATGAATTACAAACATCATAAATTATAAACTGCACTGACTGCATAGACTTTTCCACTGAGCACTAGTAGAACACAATTATTAACCCTTTGCGTGTCGGAGGGGTAAGCAACGCATTGCAAAGCAATGCATTGCATACCCTTCTGCAACTCAAAGGTTAAGGTCAGGATACACTAATGTAGAAAATGTTAACAGCAATGTCTGGTCCTTTATGATGCAAATGGAGTAAATTTAGGTAATGAAAACGCATAAGACATTTGCAGGGTTTTGGCAATGTTGATGCAGATTGTCTTTAACAGTTTTTGAGCTCGATTCTATTGCAGGTGCTGATTTTATCACTGCTTTTATCTCCAGTTTTCCCCATAGACGTCAATACGAAACTGTTTGCTAAAACGGGTGTTAACATTTAGCACCTGTAATAGAATCTAGCCCTCTGTGTCCTTGATTTATGCAATGGAGCTGGTTCTGATTAGAAATAGGTGTGCCTTTGCACCTTACTATGCTTGTTTCTCCTCGATAGGAACTATCTATAAAGTGTCTTTTCAATGCTAGTGCAATCAGGAATGTATTTGCTAAAGTGTGTGAAATGCCGCGACATGCGCAGTAGAGACTGCCTGCACCTCCGCTGATACAGTACTGGGTGCTCCGAAGGAGCGTCCAGCTCTGTAACAACCGTGGCACTGGTAGTTTCTACTGTGCTTGACTACCCCGCGACAGGGTGGCTGTGGCACTGTGGCCCGTGTAACGGGCTGTTCAAGTAGTTGAGTAATAAATGATAAAATCTAAGTTCCCCGTACCGCATAGATTTTTCCTTTGTAGTTGAAAACTCCATGTCCACAGCGTCTGTTGAACATGGGTGCAATCATGGTCCATTCGTTGGTCTCTGGACTGTACACCTCTGCTGTGCGGAGATATTTATCTTCAGATAGTCCTCCACATACACAGATCTGTGCAAAGACAAAGGATACATATATAAATACAAATGAAAAGCACATATAGACTTACTTAGGTTAAATACATCAATGGTAAGATCTAGTAATTAAGAATGAGGTGAAGAACAAGGAACATTGTTTCACTAAGATACTTTATAGCATCTGGCACTAAGTAATTGGCTAGCAGGGCTATTGTACATATATTGAGAGGATACCAGTATTGACACTCTGTGTTGCACTTGCCACAAATTAAGCTGCTAGTAATGCTGGTGCCCATTTTGGGATCACCCATAAGGTAACTGTATTTATTGCCTTTTGTGATAGATGCAGTGCCTGTCTGGTATTCTAATCCCAGTACAGCAAGGGCTTTTGGTTCTTGTCACCATCCTTATTTTACCACTCAGGGATGTACGATTTTCAAAATTCCAACCAATTCTTATTGGCCCTTATATACACTTGTCTATAGACCCTTTGAGGGCCAGAGGGGTACAAAACGCAATGTGTTGAGTACCTTTCTAGCACTGAACTGGTTTATCACCACATTTATTTTGTTTTCTCTTTGATTTTCTTGAGCAAAAATCTACACTTCTTCATGTTCATGAATAAATATATTTATATAGCGCCACAGTGAGTGCAGATCATTACAGTGTAATGGTTGAGACAATACAGGATAACACAAGTGCTTCTGTTCTTGGGTGATTATGGAGGAAAAGGCTTTTTCTGTTTTTGGATTGCCCTTTTTCTGTTTTTGGATTGTCAGTTACTGTTGGATATAATCATGTTATTTTTGTGTTACTATTATTATTATTCTTTATTAATATAGCACCAACTTATTACGCAGTGGAGTAGAATAGGGAATAGACATACAGAGATATTAAATAGTATAAATGGAACAAGGAAAACAAAAGGATCAGGGCGCCCTACTCGTGAGAACTTACACTGTAGAGGAAGGTAGGTGGGACACAGAAGGAGTAAGTGCTATGGGGTGTAAGTGCCTCCTACCACAGTGGGAGAGAGAGAGAGAAGTGCTGCTGAATGTAGTTTCTAAGGAAGTAGTGGTTCTGTTTGAGAGAAACGACTATTTGAACAAAGAGGTTGTGATGGAGTTGTAGGTGTGAGAGTGATTTTAGAAGAAAATAAGAGTGATCAGTAGGACAGGCTGTTGGTCAGGCCTTGCTCATAACTGTTATGGATGTAATTGATAGACTTCCCCGAAGAGGAGCATCTGAAGTCTGGGGGAAAGTCTGATGGGACGAGGGAGGGAATTCCATAGTTCATGTTACAGAGGGGAAGGTAGCATGAGATGGAGATTGACTGGGAAATGAAGGATCGGGTGGAATCAAAGGTGACCCCCAGGCAGTGAGATGTAGGAGTTGGTGTGATGCTGGTGCTTTTAACATGATGGCAATATCTGGGGTAAGGATGATTGGAGAGGGAGGGAAAATTCCGAATTTGGTTTTGCTAAAATTAGGTTGGACATGACGGAAGGACCTCCAGGAAGACACAGAAGAGAGACAATTAGTTACCTGGTACAGGAGGTCTGGGGAGGAAAGATAGGTTTGAGTGTTATCAGCACAGAGATGATGGTGAAACCTAAAGAAGTTTATTGTGTTAGTATGAATATTAGTTTTTTGGGGAGAATATACAGATGTGCCCCCGCAGCACATTTTCATCTAAATGGAATCTGATAACTGCAGTATAAACAGTGATTATTAAATAAAAATATTGATACATTTACCCTTTGAGTACAAGAGAGGTACACAATGCATTGCTTACCCCTTTCGCTCTCTAAGGGTTAAAAGCAGCTGAACCAGGAATGTTCATTACATGTTACTTCCACCAGTGATAACAAAACATTTCTTTTTTGCTTGTTAACCAATCCTTCTACCTATACAAGAAATGTAATATGCTGGATGACTGGTGAGCATTAGATTTCTTCTGCTGACCAGTCAGGGCTGGATTTACATACCAGACACACCTTGGCAAGGCATCTTAGACTTCTTTCACTCTGTCCATGGCAACAATCCCCCCACATAATTATTTTACCCTAACAAAAGTCTTATGAACTGCTCCCTAGCATAGAAAGTACCTTAGCCTATAAAATGCAAGCAAAAAAAAAAGCCTTTAAGCCCATATTTGCTATAGATACCATCTAACGGGTTAAATAATAGCTAGTTTAAGGGCACAGAAACTGTACAGGGACACTGGAATTGCACTGGCCACATCCACAATACAAAATATAGATATCACCAGGGCAGCTGAGATGTTCCTCAAAATTTGGAGCTCTAGACAGTTTCCTACAACCTATCCTATCCATTCTATGAGCAGTGAGTCATGACTAAATTGGATCTAATGGTACCTTGGTAATATCTCACCTTTCCAAACAGAGTGGTGACACGGGCAAACTGTCTGCTCTCATTCATGGGTGCTACCAAAGTCCACTCATTAGTTTCTGGATCATAACGTTCCACGGTGTTGACTGCTCCTGATCCATCAGTTCCACCAATAGCATATATAAATTTGTCCAGCACAGCAACACTATGGAATGCTCTGTCATGGTGCATGGGTGCCACTTCTTGAAACGTTTTTGTTTCAAGGTTGAATCTTGTTACCTTGTTTGTGCACTGTGTGTCTTCAGCACCACCAATGATGTAGACAGAGCCTTTGAAGTGTGCTGAACCATGACCATTCCTGGGGATTTCCTCAGAAGTAGCAATAGTCTCCCATTGGTCTGCTCTTATGTTGTATGCCAGAATATTTGTTGATGGACTGTCATCACTACTACCAGTCACACTGATCATGATGGAATGGGGGAGGCGTGGTCTGGTCAGTGGGTTCACCCAGTCATCACTATTTAGTCCTCTTCTACTGATTGCACAGCTGGCTTTGAGCGCAGCTTTCATTATATCTTTGCATTCCTTATTTCTTTTTATATACTTGTTGTTCTTTAAATTGTAAACAATGTTAGATCTGTTTACTCTTGCTAGTCGGACCTGGGAAAAAGAGAGAAGCAATAGATTTATTGAAGAGAGTTGCTACCTTCAATGGAATTAAATAACACATTAATGTTAGAATAAAAAAAACAAACAGACAACATAACGCTGTGATGATATCATAATCTGCTTACTGTTTCTGTGATGTGACGGCAGAATGAGAAGGGAAGATGCACAATGAGGTTTCTCACTTTGTAGCTGAATGTTTGTAATGATATAGTCTTAGCCCCTCCCCTAATATACCAACTTATGTAATATTAATGTAATATGTACCCAGGCAGTTCAGTACAATACTAAACCAGATACACGTGCAACCGCTTCTTGGGATTATACAGTGTAGTCTGGATCTGCTGAACTGCCCCAAATCCACCAAACTATAGCTTAAATTTGTAAACTTTGGCATAACCTGTTAAAGTAATACCTCCTCATAATACCCCCAATCATGTGCACACATAAGTACACTTATTTCACTATGGCTTACAATTAGGCCCGGACTGGGACAAAAAATAGGCCCGGGCATTTAAAGCTGAGCAGCCCATTTTTATTTTTTGAGCAGCCCATGGGGGAAGGGGGGGGGGGGGCACGTTCGCTCTTTTTTTTTTTTTTTTTTAACGCCCGGACCCAGGGCCGGTGCAAGGATTTATGTATACACAGGGCGAAGGTGCATTTTGATGTCCCCACCCCCTCCGACACAATCCCCTGCCCCCATATTCACCTCCACACTCTGCCCACCCCATCCTCCTCCCCACATTGCCCCTTCCACAATGCCCCCTTCATCTCCACATTGCCCCTTCCACAAAGTCCCCTTCATCTCCACATTGCCCCTTCCACTCCACAATGTCCCCTTCATCTCCACATTGCCCCTTCCACAATGCACCCTTCATCTCCACAATGCCCCCTCCACAATGCCCCCTTCATCTACACAATGCCCCTTCCACAATGCCCCCTTCATCTCCACAATGCCCCTTCCACAATGCCCCCTTCATCTCCACATTGCCCCTTCCACAATGCTCCCTTCCACTCCACAATGCCCCCTTCATCTCCACATTGCCCCTTCCACAATGCTCCCTTCCACTCCACAATGCCCCCTTCATCTCCACATTGCCGCTTCCACAATGTCCCCTTCATCTCCACAATGCCCCTTCCACAATGTCCCCTTCATCTCCACAATGCCCCTTCCACTCCACAATGTCCCCTTCATCTCCACATTGCCCCTTCCACAATGTCCCCTTCATCTCCACATTGCCCCTTCCACAATGTCCCCTTCATCTCCACAATGGCCCTTCCATCTCCACAATGCCCCCTTCATCTCCACATTGCCCCTTCCACTCCACAATGCCCCCTTCATCTCCACATTGCCCCTTCCACAATGTCCCCTTCATCTCCACAATGCCCCTTCCACAATGCCCCCTTCATCTCCACAATGCCCCTTCCACAATGCCCCCTTAATTTCCACATTGCCCCTTCCACAATGCTCCCTTCCACTCCACAATGCCCCTTTCATCTCCACATTGCCCCTTCCACAATGCTCCCTTCCACTCCACAATGCCCCCTTCATCTCCACATTGCCGCTTCTACAATGTCCCCTTCATCTCCACAATGCCCCTTCCACAATGTCCCCTTCATCTCCACAATGCCCCTTCCACTCCACAATGCCCCCTTCCACAATGCACCCTTCCACTCCACAATGCCCCCTTCATCTCCACAATGCCCCCTCCACAATGCCCCCTTCATCTCCACAATGCCCCTTCCACAATGCCCCCTTCATCTCCACATTGCCCCTTCCACAATGCTCCCTTCCACTCCACAATGCCCCCTTCATCTCCACATTGCCCCTTCCACAATGCTCCCTTCCACTCCACAATGCCCCCTTCATCTCCACATTGCCGCTTCCACAATGTCCCCTTCATCTCCACAATGCCCCTTTCACTCCACAATGTCCCCTTCATCTCTACATTGCCCCTTCCACAATGTCCCCTTCATCTCCACATTGCCCCTTCCACAATGTCTCCTTCATCTCCACAATGCCCCTTCCATCTCCACAATGCCCCCTTCATCTCCACATTGCCCCTTCCACTCCACAATGCCCCCTTCATCTCCACATTGCCCCTTCCACAATGTCCCCTTCATCTCCACATTGCCCCTTCCACAATGCCCCCTTCATCTCCACAATGCCCCTCCACAATGTCCCCTTCATCTCCACAATGCCCCTTCCACAATGCCCCCTTCATTTCCACATTGCCCCTTCCACAATGCTCCCTTTCACTCCACAATGCCCCCTTCATCTCCACATTGCCCCTTCCACAATGCTCCCTTCCACTCCACAATGCCCCCTTCATCTCCACATTGCTGCTTCTACAATGTCCCCTTCATCTCCACAATGCCCCTTCCACAATGTCCCCTTCATCTCCACAATGCCCCTTCCACTCCACAATGCCCCCTTCCACAATGCACCCTTCCACTCCACAATGTCCCCTTCATCTCCACATTGCCCCTTCCACAATGTCCCCTTCATCTCCACATTGCCCCTTCCACAATGTCCCCTTCATCTGCACAATGCCCCTTCCATCTCCACAATGCCCCCTTCATCTCCACATTGCCCCTTCCACTCCACAATGCCCCCTTCATCTCCACATTGCCCCTTCCACAATGCTCCCTTCCATTCCACAATGCCCCCTTCATCTCCACATTGCCGCTTCCACAATGTCCCCTTCATCTCCACAATGCCCCTTCCACAATGTCCCCTTCATCTCCACAATGCCCCTTCCACAATGCACCCTTCCACTCCACAATGCCCCCTTCCACAATGCACCCTTCCACTCCACAAAGCCCCCTTCATCTCCACATTGCCCCTTCCACAATGCACCCTTCCACTCCACAATGCCCCCTTCATCTCCACATTGCCCCTTCCACAATGCCCCCTTCATCTCCACAATGCCCCCTTCCACTCCACAATGCCCCCTTCATCTCCACAATGCCCCCTTCCACAATGCCCCCTTCATCTCCACAATGCCCCCTTCCACAATGCCCCATTCATCTCCACAATGCCCCTTCCACAATGCCCCCTTCATCTCCACAATGCACCTTCCACAATGCCCCCTTCATCTCCACATTGCCCCTTCCACAATGCTCCCTTCCACTCCACAATGCCCCCTTCATCTCCACATTGCCGCTTCTACAATGTCCCCTTCATCTCCACAATGCCCCTTCCACAATGTCCCCTTCATCTTCACAATGCCCCTTCCACTCCACAATGCCCCCTTCCACAATGCACCCTTCCACTCCACAATGTCCCCTTCATCTCGACATTGCCCCTTCCACAATGTCCCCTTAATCTCCACATTGCCCCTTCCACAATGTCCCCTTCATCTCCACAATGCCCCTTCCATCTCCACAATGCCCCCTTCATCTCCACATTGCCCCTTCCACTCCACAATGCCCCCTTCATCTCCACATTGCCCCTTCCACAATGCTCCCTTCCACTCCACAATGCCCCCTTCATCTCCACATTGCCGCTTCCACAATGAACCCTTCATCTCCACAATGCCCCTTCCACAATGCCCCCTTCATCTCCACAATGCCCCTTCCACAATGCCCCCTTCATTTCCACATTGCCGCTTCCACAATGTTCCCTTCATCTCCACAATGCCCCTTCCACAATGTCCCCTTCATCTCCACAATGCCCCTTCCACAATGCACCCTTCCACTCCACAATGCCCCCTTCCACAATGCACCCTTCCACTCCACAAAGCCCCCTTCATCTCCACATTGCCCCTTCCACAATGCACCCTTCCACTCCACAATGCCCCCTTCATCTCCACATTGCCCCTTCCACAATGCCCCCTTCATCTCCACAATGCCCCCTTCCACTCCACAATGCCCCCTTCATCTCCACAATGCCCCCTTCCACAATGCCCCCTTCATCTCCACAATGCCCCCTTCCACAATGCCCCATTCATCTCCACAATGCCCCTTCCACAATGCCCCCTTCATCTCCACAATGCACCTTCCACAATGCCCCCTTCATCTCCACATTGCCCCTTCCACAATGCTCCCTTCCACTCCACAATGCCCCCTTCATCTCCACATTGCCGCTTCTACAATGTCCCCTTCATCTCCACAATGCCCCTTCCACAATGTCCCCTTCATCTCCACAATGCCCCTTCCACTCCACAATGCCCCCTTCCACAATGCACCCTTCCACTCCACAATGTCCCCTTCATCTCGACATTGCCCCTTCCACAATGTCCCCTTCATCTCCACATTGCCCCTTCCACAATGTCCCCTTCATCTCCACAATGCCCCTTCCATCTCCACAATGCCCCCTTCATCTCCACATTGCCCCTTCCACTCCACAATGCCCCCTTCATCTCCACATTGCCCCTTCCACAATGCTCCCTTCCACTCCACAATGCCCCCTTCATCTCCACATTGCCGCTTCCACAATGAACCCTTCATCTCCACAATGCCCCTTCCACAATGCCCCCTTCATCTCCACAATGCCCCTTCCACAATGCCCCCTTCATTTCCACATTGCCGCTTCCACAATGTTCCCTTCATCTCCACAATGCCCCTTCCACAATGTCCCCTTCATCTCCACAATGCCCCTTCCACTCCACAATGTCCCCTTCATCTCCACATTGCCCCTTCCACAATGTCCCCTTCATCTCCACATTGCCCCTTCCACAATGTCCCCTTCATCTCCACAATGCCCCTTCCATCTCCACAATGCCCCCTTCATCTCCACATTGCCCCTTCCACTCCACAATGCCCCCTTCATCTCCACATTGCCCCTTCCACAATGTCCCCTTCATCTCCACATTGCCCCTTCCACAATGCCCTCTTCATCTCCACAATGCCCCTTCCACAATGCCCCCTTCATCTCCACAATGCCCCTTCCACAATGCCCCCTTCATTTCCACATTGCCCCTTCCACAATGCTCCCTTCCACTCCACAATGCCCCCTTCATCTCCACATTGCCCCTTCCACAATGCTACCTTCCACTCCACAATGTCCCCTTCATCTCCACATTGCCGCTTCCACAATGTCCCCTTCATCTCCACAATGCCCCTTCCACTCCACAATGTCCCCTTCATCTCTACATTGCCCCTTCCACAATGTCCCCTTCATCTCCACATTGCCCCTTCCACAATGTCCCCTTCATCTCCACAATGCCCCTTCCATCTCCACAATGCCCCCTTCATCTCCACATTGCCACTTCCACTCCACAATGCCCCCTTCTTCTCCACATTGCCCCTTCCACAATGTCCCCTTCATCTCCACATTGCCCCTTCCACAATGCCCCCTTCATCTCCACAATGCCCCTTCCACAATGTCCCCTTCATCTCCACAATGCCCCTTCCACAATGCCCCCTTCATTTCCACATTGCCCCTTCCACAATGCTCCCTTCCACTCCACAATGCCCCCTTCATCTCCACATTGCCCCTTTCACAATGCTCCCTTCCACTCCACAATGCCCCCTTCATCTCCACATTGCTGCTTCTACAATGTCCCCTTCATCTCCACAATGCCCCTTCCACAATGTCCCCTTCATCTCCACAATGCCCCTTCCACTCCACAATGCCCCCTTCCACAATGCCCCCTTCCACTCCACAATGTCCCCTTCATATCCACATTGCCCCTTTCACAATGTCCCCTTCATCTCCACATTGCCCCTTCCACAATGTCCCCTTCATCTGCACAATGCCCCTTCCATCTCCACAATGCCCCCTTCATCTCCACATTGCCCCTTCCACTCCACAATGCCCCCTTCATCTCCACATTGCCCCTTCCACAATGCTCCCTTCCATTCCACAATGCCCCCTTCATCTCCACATTGCCGCTTCCACAATGTCCCCTTCATCTCCACAATGCCCCTTCCACAATGTCCCCCTCATCTCCACAATGCCCCTTCCACAATGCACCCTTTCACTCCACAATGCCCCCTTCCACAATGCACCCTTCCACTCCACAAAGCCCCCTTCATCTCCACATTGCCCCTTCCACAATGCCCCCTTCCACAATGCACCCTTCCACTCCACAATGCCCCCTTCATCTCCACATTGCCCCTTCCACAATGCCCCCTTCATCTCCACAATGCCCCCTTCCACTTCACAATGCCCCCTTCATCTCCACAATGCCCCCTTCCATAATGCCCCCTTCATCTCCACAATGCCCCCTTCCACAATGCCCCATTCATCTCCACAATGCCCCTTCCACAATGCCCCCTTCATCTCCACAATGCACATTCCACAATGCCCCCTTCATCTCCACATTGCCCCTTCCACAATGCTCCCTTCCACTCCACAATGCCCCCTTCATCTCCACATTGCCGCTTCTACAATGTCCCCTTCATCTCCACAATGCCCCTTCCACAATGTCCCCTTCATCTCCACAATGCCCCTTCCACTCCACAATGCCCCCTTCCACAATGCACCCTTCCACTCCACAATGTCCCCTTCATCTCGACATTGCCCCTTCCACAATGTCCCCTTCATCTCCACATTGCCCCTTCCACAATGTCCCCTTCATCTCCACAATGCCCCTTCCATCTCCACAATGCCCCCTTCATCTCCACATTGCCCCTTCCACTCCACAATGCCCCCTTCATCTCCACATTGCCCCTTCCACAATGCTCCCTTCCACTCCACAATGCCCCCTTCATCTCCACATTGCCGCTTCCACAATGAACCCTTCATCTCCACAATGCCCCTTCCACAATGCCCCCTTCATCTCCACATTGCCCCTTCCACAATGCTCCCTTCCACTCCACAATGCCCCCTTCATCTCCACATTGCCGCTTCCACAATGTCCCCTTCATCTCCACAATGCCCCTTCCACAATGTCCCCTTCATCTCCACAATGCCCCTTCCACTCCACAATGTCCCCTTCATCTCCACATTGCCCCTTCCACAATGTCCCCTTCATCTCCACATTGCCCCTTCCACAATGTCCCCTTCATCTCCACAATGCCCCTTCCATCTCCACAATGCCCCCTTCATCTCCACATTGCCCCTTCCACTCCACAATGCCCCCTTCATCTCCACATTGCTCCTTCCACAATGTCCCCTTCATCTCCACATTGCCCCTTCCACAATGCCCCCTTCATCTCCACAATGCCCCTTCCACAATGCCCCCTTCATCTCCACAATGCCCCTTCCACAATGCCCCCTTCATTTCCACATTGCCCCTTCCACAATGCTCCCTTCCACTCCACAATGCCCCCTTCATCTCCACATTGCCCCTTCCACAATGCTCCCTTCCACTCCACAATCCCCCCTTCATCTCCACATTGCCGCTTCTACAATGTCCCCTTCATCTCCACAATGCCCCTTCCACAATGTCCCCTTCATCTCCACAATGCCCCTTCCACTCCACAATGCCCCCTTCCACAATGCACCCTTCCACTCCACAATGTCCCCTTCATCTCCACATTGCCCATTCCACAATGTCCCCTTCATCTCCACATTGCCCCTTCCACAATGTCTCCTTCATCTCTACAATGCCCCTTCCATCTCTACAATGCCCCCTTCATCTCCACATTGCCCCTTCCACTCCACAATGCCCCCTTCATCTCCACATTGCCCCTTCCACAATGCTCCCTTCCATTCCACAATGCCCCCTTCATCTCCACATTGCCGCTTCCACAATGTCCCCTTCATCTCCACAATTCCCCTTCCACAATGTCCCCTTCATCTCCACAATGCCCCTTCCACAATGCACCCTTCCACTCCACAATGCCCCCTTCCACAATGCACCCTTCCACTCCACAAAGCCCCCTTCATCTCCACATTGCCCCTTCCACAATGCCCCCTTCCACAATGCACCCTTCCACTCCACAATGCCCCCTTCATCTCCACATTGCCCCTTCCACAATGCCCCCTTCATCTCCACAATGCCCCCTTCATCTCCACAATGCCCCCTTCCACAATGCCCCCTTCATCTCCACAATGCCCCCTTCCACAATGCCCCATTCATCTCCACAATGCCCCTTCCACAATGCCCCCTTCATCTCCACAATGCACCTTCCACAATGCCCCTTTCATCTCCACATTGCCCCTTCCACAATTCTCCCTTCCACTCCACAATGCCCCCTTCATCTCCACATTGCCGCTTCTACAATGTCCCCTTCATCTCCACAATGCCCCTTCCACAATGTCCCCTTCATCTCCACAATGCCCCTTCCACTCCACAATGCCCCCTTCCACAATGCACCCTTCCACTCCACAATGTCCCCTTCATCTCGACATTGCCCCTTCCACAATGTCCCCTTCATCTCCACATTGCCCCTTCCACAATGTCCCCTTCATCTCCACAATGCCCCTTCCATCTCCACAATGCCCCCTTCATCTCCACATTGCCCCTTCCACTCCACAATGCCCCCTTCATCTCCACATTGCCCCTTCCACAATGCTCCCTTCCACTCCACAATGCCCCCTTTATCTCCACATTGCCGCTTCCACAATGTCCCCTTCATCTCCACAATGCCCCTTCCACAATGTCCCCTTCATCTCCACAATGCCCCTTCCACAATGCACCCTTCCACTCCACAATGCCCCCTTCCACAATGCACCCTTCCACTCCACAATGCCCCCTTCATCTCCAAATTGCCCCTTCCACAATGCCCCCTTCCACAATGCACCCTTCCACTCCACAATGCCCCCTTCATCTCCACATTGCCCCTTCCACAATGCCCCCTTCATCTCCACAATGCCCCCTTCCACTCCACAATGCCCCATTCATCTCCACAATGCCCCCTTCCACAATGTCCCCTTCATCTCCACATTGCCCCTTCCACAATGTCCCCTTCATCTCCACAATGCCCCTTCCATCTCCACAATGCCCCCTTCATCTCCACATTGCCCCTTCCACTCCACAATGCCCCCTTCATCTCCACATTGCCCCTTCCACAATGCTCCCTTCCATTCCACAATGCCCCCTTCATCTCCACATTGCCGCTTCCACAATGTCCCCTTCATCTCCACAATGCCCCTTCCACAATGTCCCCTTCATCTCCACAATGCCCCTTCCACAATGCACCCTTCCACTCCACAATGCCCCCTTCCACAATGCACCCTTCCACTCCACAAAGCCCCCTTCATCTCCACATTGCCCCTTCCACAATGCCCCCTTCCACAATGCACCCTTCCACTCCACAATGCCCCCTTCATCTCCACATTGCCCCTTCCACAATGCCCCCTTCATCTCCACAATGCCACCTTCCACTCCACAATGCCCCCTTCATCTCCACAATGCCCCCTTCATCTCCACAATGCCCCCTTCCACAATGCCCCATTCATCTCCACAATGCCCCTTCCACAATGCCCCCTTCATCTCCACAATGCACCTTCCACAATGCCCCTTTCATCTCCACATTGCCCCTTCCACAATGCTCCCTTCCACTCCACAATGCCCCCTTCATCTCCACATTGCCGCTTCTACAATGTCCCCTTCATCTCCACAATGCCCCTTCCACAATGTCCCCTTCATCTCCACAATGCCCCTTCCACTCCACAATGCCCCCTTCCACAATGCACCCTTCCACTCCACAATGTCCCCTTCATCTCGACATTGCCCCTTCCACAATGTCCCCTTCATCTCCACATTGCCCCTTCCACAATGTCCCCTTCATCTCCACAATGCCCCTTCCATCTCCACAATGCCCCCTTCATCTCCACATTGCCCCTTCCACTCCACAATGCCCCCTTCATCTCCACATTGCCCCTTCCACAATGCTCCCTTCCACTCCACAATGCCCCCTTCATCTCCACATTGCCGCTTCCACAATGTCCCCTTCATCTCCACAATGCCCCTTCCACAATGTCCCCTTCATCTCCACAATGCCCCTTCCACAATGCACCCTTCCACTCCACAATGCCCCCTTCCACAATGCACCCTTCCACTCCACAATGCCCCCTTCATCTCCAAATTTCCCCTTCCACAATGCACCCTTCCACTCCACAATGCCCCCTTCATCTCCACATTGCCCCTTCCACAATGCCCCCTTCATCTCCACAATGCCCCCTTCCACTCCACAATGCCCCATTCATCTCCACAATGCCCCCTTCCACAATGCCCCCTTCATCTCCACAATGCCCCTTCCACAATGCCCCCTTCATCTCCACAATGCACCTTCCACAATGCCCCCTTCATCTCCACATTGCCCCTTCCACAATGCCCCCTTCATCTCCACAATGCTCCCTTCACCTCCACAATGCCCCTTCCACAACGTCCCCTTCATCAACTGCCCCTTCATCTCCGCAATACCCCTTGATCCCTACCTTAAATCCCTGGTGATCTAGCAGCGATGCAGCGTACCATCAGTGTGATCTGTGCGTCCTTCGGCACAGAGCTGCATCTACCGCGCGTGGTTCGCAATAATGCAGAACGCTGGGAGATGATGTCATCTCCCAGCGCTCTGTATTACTACGGAGACTGGGTCACCGGACCGGCCCACCGGGCAAATGCCCGGTGTGCCCGATGGCCAGTCTGGGCCTGCTTACAATCCGAATGGCCCCTATGAAGTTTTCCTTTCTCCCTTTGTTCAAGAAATAAAGGGGGAGATGCACTAATATTTGAAAAGGTGGTGATAAAGTGGAGATAGCTTCTCCAGTGATATCACATCTCCAATTCCTATGTTATTCTATGAAGCCAATGCACTAAGGTTTGTCCAGCTTTGGATAGGCTCTATAGAATAACATACAATCTGGAGAAGTCATCTCCTCTTTATCACCTCTTTTTCACTCCTTAGTGCATAACCGCCAACATATTTAATCAGTCTTAGATGTAATGTACATGAAGGAGGACATGACAGCTGCTTGCAGTTTTTTTCAAACTGAATCAGGCAAAGTGCATGAGCCTATGAAGCCAATCAGGGACCAGGGAGATGTCAAGCACATTGTGAAGCCTAGTGCTGCCCACCCCTCTGCACTGTGCACTGGGCAGAGTTTGTTTCCTGTGGTCCTGTTAACAACTGTCATGGCCGCCACCACTGACAAAGTATCAAGGGCAAACTTCATAGGAGCCATTAGGATTTTATGACCACGGTAAGATAAGTGGAGGTTATTATTATGAGGTGTTACGTCTCTTTTAAACATATTAATATGCACAAGCCTAATTTGCTTTAAAAAAAATATACATTCATCAGCAAGTACCTCATGGGCACTTATATGTTCAAAATAATAATGGAAAAAGGATGATGGACTTTAATCACCTTAACCATTTGAGTGCCAGAAGGGTGAGCAACGCATTGTTTCACAATATGTTGCATGCCCCTCTGGCACTCAAAAGGTTAAGCATTGTGACACAACACAAGAACAACACACACAGTAGTCAGGACAGTGACATGTTACAGGTGAAACTAGAAAGTAAGTGGACTTGTGTATTGTCCAGACATTGGGCACTTACGTGCCAGAGATTGCACTCAAAGGGTTAATCTGCATCTAAGTGTACATGTGCTACTGCAATGTGTTGCGCACCCCTCTGACACTCAAAGGGTTAATATGCTATTTAAACATGTACACTAAAATAAAAGGTAGCAATGACCATAAACCACAATGATGGATATTCACTCCCCACCCCAGTAAATGGATAAAGAGTGGTACAGTGTTAGACACAGAAAAAGTAGGGGACATAGAGTCTCCTGCACCCTAGATGAGCCAGAGGGCACTGTAATGCATCCTGCCAGTGACAGGAGGAAGACACCGTTATGTTTGTGATTATCTTAACCAACTGAATGCCAGGTGGGTGCTCAACTCAATGTAAAGCAATTCATTGGACACCCCTCTGGCACCTAAAGAGGACAAAAAAAACAAACCTTTCTATATAGAATTTCTGTTCTGCAGAATACAGAATATTGGTACAATTTCTATACCAAGTCATGGTCCTCATCTTGCCCTTCTTTTAAACACTATATAGACTGGGCATCCAACAAGCAGCAGATTTTTAACCCTCTGAGTGCCATAGGGGTAGCCAACATATTGCATCGCAATGTTTTCGATACCCCTCTCACATTCAAAGTGTTAGCATTTTTGTAGATAATTATTTAGCACAAATGAACTAGAAGCCAAGTAAGGCCTCACCACCTGTCTGCTGCTACCTACAGTTAAATAATAGCTGTCTGTTAAAGCGGAACTTTCATCAACATTATACATAGCCCCAAATCCTTAATAGGGTAGCGATATATATATAAATAATTTCCATTTGCAGTATAAGTGCGGCATATGTAAGAGAGAGAACGTTTTCTGCAGGCAGCAGCGGGGAACACAGAAGACATCTTGCAGAGATGGCATATCTGCATCTGATCTGTCTATCCCCTTCAACTCCACGATTGGCGAGATTGAAGCCTTGTGCTTTAAGGCACCAGAAGGGACTGACAGCGCAGGCGCAAAGAGCGCCTCCTGCAAGATCCCAGCCATGCTTCCCTGCCGAACACGTTCTCCCTCTTACTTATGCCGCACTTATACTGCAAATGGAAAGTATTTCTATGTATATCGCTAACCTATTAAGGATTAGGGGCTAAGTAAAAATGTTGATGAAAGTTCTTAAATACGTGTTCTCACTGACTGGATAATAAAAGCACTAAGCCTATAACTGCAATTTTTATATGAATAAAGTAATCAAACTATTTAATACACTGCTTTTGTATTATTGCAAATAAAATGCATATTTATAAATAGCGAACAGGGTATAATGAATGAATGAATGAAGCCCTTACAGCTATATGTTTCTGATCATGTGGCTCATGAGACAAAAGCCTTGGATGTCCCTACCATATGCTATCCTATATAATGATTCGCTAGGATGTTTGTCAGAAGCCGTCATGCGCAGTAGAGACTGCCCGAACACACAGAATGATGGGAGTTCTGTGCTGGGAGTCCGGAATGCTGGGAGCACAGAGTTCTGGGAGTTCTGTGAGCATTCTTTGCTTTCGGGCAGTCTCTACAGCGCATGAATGCGTTGGCAGATGGACAAAGAGCAGGACCGGCCTCTTATCCCTTTCAGTGCCAGAGGGTATGCAACGCATTGCAAATCAATGCTTTGCATACCCACTGGCATTCAAAGGGTTAACATCACCTGGACCTTGGCCCATTTACACAGGCTTTTACACTAGTATAGTTATATATGATCACCCTACCTTAGGAAGAAGTTGTGAAATGCACTGCTTCCGTGCAGATGGATAATGATCAATCCACTGCAGAACTGCCTCAAACACGATGTCCTCATGCTTACAGTTTAGTTCATCTTTCTCTATTATTTCAGTAAGCTCTGTTGCTGTTAGTTCCAGGAACTCAGCCGAGTCCTTCACTATCTCCTCAAATTGCTGAAGGATAAAGATGAACGCCTTCTGGCGCAGCTCGGGCAAGTGGTAAATTTGTGTGAACTTCCACATGCCAATGCAGTTGTCCACAGTGAGCTGGCCCTCCAAAAACTGACAGCATGCACTGACAATGCCCATGACATTGAACTGGTCAGCGGCAACCAAAAGTTCGATGACATTTACTGTCGTTATGGGCACTGTCCCGGTGTAGGCATAATCTATGATGAACCGCATCATTGCAGGAGAAACGTTCGGGATGTTATAAACGTTCTTCTCTGCAGAACTCCAAGCACCGGTGAATAATTCCCTGTTCACAGAAGGAAAAACACAGAGGGGTATTAGATGTGTATCTGGGTCTTTCTGGTGTTATACAATTTTTCATCTAGAATTTCATTGACTTACAAAACCTGACAAGATTTCACATAAGACTAAAAGTATCTCTCTCTCTCTCTCTTTCTCTCTCTCAAACACTTGGGGTTTATGCTCCAATGTGAGATAAATATGAGACAACATGAGAGAAACTCTATAACTCCCAAGTAATTTCTTTGGCGCAACGTTTTGTAAGATGGTGAGATCTTAGGGCTGTAATCAATAAACTGAACAGGTGTAATTCTGGATTAAACCAACCACACCATAGGGGTCAAATATATATTACCAAAATAGTTTTAGCTCCTGGAATGCTAGAGAAGTATGTAATGCTATGGAGACTTCTCTAGCAGTAATGGGTTTAAAAGCCCTATTAAATCACTGGGAATTTCCCCAATGTTGCAGTTGGATTGTTCCAGAATTGCACATCTTTTTCTTACTGAATACAGCCCATATTAGTGCCTATGTCTCGTATAGTAACATAGGGATTAGACAGTGTCTGTCACCAGAGAGTGTATCCACCTTAGTGCATTTCCCTCCAGGACCACTTGTTCTAAGTAAGGTTCTAGGAATGTCTGTGAAAACAGTCCATGATCAGCCAGTCAGAGAACAGGAGCCATCCCCATACTTCATGATTCCCTATAAAAAGTCAAGAATATTGGAGGACAACCTGAGGACCTCCAGCTGTTCAGGACTACAATTCCCATGATCCTCGGCCAGACAATAGCTGGTTGGGGACAAAATGAATTGTATTACTGAACAGATGGAGGACTTCAGACCATTCCACCTTGGGCTTGAAAGCTCCTTAATGGCCCCAGGTAGATTAAGATACTTTACATGTCACACAGACAAATTCCTATCTATAGCTATAAGTAGATCTATATAGGGAGACAAATAAATGTAAGTATACACATAGGTCTATAGTGGGATGGTCTATATTATACAGGCATCCAGGTGCACAACACTTCAACCTTGTGGGTGCCAAAGTACTGTCCAATGCACTAATCTTTTACCCATCTGAGTGCCATAGGCGAACAAAATGCATTGCTTTCCAATGCATTCGGTACCCCTCTGGCACTCAGAGGGTTAATGTGTTGAACACCCCTCTGGCACTCAAAGGGTTAAGGTAAAACTGTAAAGTGTATGTATACTTCAGATTAGATTGCACAGCCTATCCAGCTGTTGTTAGACTGTAAGTTCCTTCATCCTTTTCTATCCTATCGACTCTACACTATACAGGAAAATTAGTCCTAAATACTGGAGAGCCATATGTTGCTGAGTCATATACATAATAAATGTATTAATAGTATTGTGTCTGATTTTTTGCACATGTTCCCTGAAGTGTTTCCTTGGGTCCTGAATGGTTGATCTCAGTCTAAGGTGATCAGTGGGCTGGTCTCCAAACTTACCGAAAATAAGGGCTACAGTTACAGAGAATGATCTTATGAGCATTAAAAGTAATGCCATTCACATTTATAATCACATCACAGAACAGGCCTTGCAGCCTCAGCTCATTGAAGACGCTTAAATCCATGTCGCTCAGATTGCAACTGTCTCAGTCGTGTAAAAAAGTGAAAATGACAGTTTGTTCACCTTCCACTGTTAACAGAGTCTGTAAAACCCAATCAATGTCATTATCAGAGTTTGTGTTCTGTGACATCATATGATGGAATGTTGGGCATTATCTTTCAATGGTGAGTAAACTGACATATTTCATATCCCAACTGTCACCATTTTCACCTGCATTAGGTACTGTAGTCAAAGAAAACCAAAAAGTCACAAGTCTCACACTTTCAGTCTATATTAGAAGGCAACCTGAGGCCCTCCAGGTGTTCAGAACTACAATTTCCATTATCCCCAACCAGCCAGAAGATGATTGAGACATGGCAGGGAATTTAGTCCTGAACAGCTGGAGGGCTTCAGTATACTCAGCCATGATCCTGAATAAATAGAACTACAGACTAAAGGTTGAAAAATGGGAAGACTAATCAACTTTGCAGTGCAATGACAGTGGCCATAAAGGGCCATATATATAAAGTCAAAAGTAGCACAATTCTCAAGCAAAAATCCCATTGATATGCATGTTTTTAATCCCCTGAATGCTGTACTGGTATCTGATAAACTGTGACACAATAAGCTGAAGATCTCACTGGCAGTCAAGGTGTTGAATACCCTTGAAATCAATAGAGATTTGGGGGATGTTGATACGCTCTCTATCAGATCATTATAGAGCAGACAAATAATCACCTCGGGCACTATAGTTAGCTCCCATTTGACCTCATAGAATCATAATCCAAATGGCGAAAGTGTCAATTCAGTTGAATGCGTTAGACAGTAAGATGCTCTAATCTGGGAAAATGTGCACCCAGTCTTTTGGGGTGCAGAGTCCCTTAATGAAACTTTAAATAGCCAACACATCAAATTAATGTTCAAAAAAGTAAAAAAATAAACCTAAGTCCTCAGTGAATGTATTGATTTGGGGCCCTAAACTCCATATCAATACATTCAAAGCACACCCAAAATGTGTCCAATATTAGTAACATTAACCCTATGAGTGTTAGTAGGGAATGCTTACCCCACTGGCACTCAAAAGGTTAATACAACGAAGTTTCAAAGCAACAGCCCCTGAAAAGAAACACTTATCATTAATCTTGATGTCCAATGGGGTCTTCAGCACAGTGGTCTGCTACTGTCCATCTTCTTCTATCTTCTCTCTTCTTCCTCTCCATCTTCTTTCTTTTACTGTTCCGTGTTTTTCTTCTGTCTTCCATTCAGAGTCCTGTAAAATAAAGTGAAATATTAATTATGTGCCACAAAAGAACTCACACATATATACATAGTTTAAGCACTGCACATATGTGCAAGTAAATATAGTAAAAGATGCACATCCCAGTGTGATGGAATTTTAAACAGGTCTGGTCAATGTGTAGGTAGTCATGTACGGGATCTCTAGCAAATACCTATCCCGAATCACGGCCACAGACACAGAACCTGCGCACCAGTCAGCTACGCCAATATCCAAGCAGGGAAAAAAATACACACAAGTTCACACTAATGATAGTTCAATCGTACTTAACGCCAAAATATGATGTTATTAGTATAGATACCGATGAATGAAATGTAAGATGAAATGATGAATTGATGAGATGAAAAATATGAGATGATCGATGGTATCTTTCACAATATATTGCCACAATTCATAGATCTATAATACTTGGGTTTCCCCCTGATGCCTTCCAATGCTGCATCCCCACAGAGAACCTTATCTCTTGGTCACCAAATATCTACAAAAGAGGAGCGCAAAAGAAAGCATCTAAGAGCATCAATCGTTTAATAGTGATCCAGTGCAAGGAATACTCTACACACTCACCAGAAACCTCATGAATATATGCCCGTCAGCTCGAACTTTTGGATTTGTCTTGGTGAAACTAAGTCCTCTGCATTTGGATATCATAGGAGTTGGAGGACTATTTGAAAAACTTATAAGCGTCTACAACATCAGAGCTGTCCGGGTGAACTGTGGGAGGCGGAACAACCGGGAGTTGACGGGCATATATGCATGAGGTTTCTGGTGAGTGTGTAGAGTATTCCTTGCATTGGATCACTATTAAACGATTGATGCTCTTAGATGCTTTCCTTTGCGCTCCTCTTTTGTAGAATTTTAAACAGAGACTGCCTTTTTATATGGGCAGTCTCTGTTCAAAATGACACTCAGCCATTGTCTGGGATTTGTGTTTATGCACCTTCAAGTTGAGGATTGAAGGAACCTGCTTGAAGCTGAACCGTGTACGAATTATATGCCTTTTTTATATACATAATCCATCCATTGCACGGGACCAAAAGTAATTGGACAAATAACATAATCTAAACAAAGTCATCACATTCACTGCTTTGCTGCAAATCCTTAGCATTTGATGACTGTAACTATAAACATCACAAAGTACTGGGTTTCTTCCCTAGTGATGCTCTGCCAGGCCCATACTGTGGCCATCTTGAGTTCCTGTTAGTTTTGGGGCATTTTTCCCTCATTAGCCTTGTTTACAGCAAGTGAAATGCATGCTCAGTTAGATCCAGGTTGGGTGATTGATGAATCAAGAATATTACACTTTGTGGCCATGAAAAACGACTTAGTTGCTTTAGAAGCATGTCTGGGGGTCATTGTCTGGCTGCAAGGTATAGTGCCTTCCAATGAGTTTTGAGGCATCTGGTTGGATCTGAGCAGATTAGATGTTTCTGTACACTTCAGAATTTATTCTACTGCTGCCATCAGCAGTCACATCATCAATAAAGACAAGTAAATTAGTTCCAGTGGCAGCCACACATGCCCATGGCTTATCACTACCTCCACCATGTTTCACAGATAAGGTGGTATTCTTTGGATCATGTTCAGTTACTTTGTTTAATCAAATTTGTCCATCTGTCCATAAGACTTTGTTTTGTACAATTTTAGCAAACTATAACCTGGCCTTTGTGTTCTTGAGGTTTTTCACGGATTTATATCGTATGCTAAACCCTCTATGGTTATGCTGGTATAGTCTTCTGTTTTTGGTAGTCTTTGACACGTCTATGGAAAAGTGACCTTGATCTGTTCAACAGCTGAAAACTAGGGAGACAAGGAAGGCATTTTCTGCCTTCCTTTCTTACTACTGGAGCGGCTGTATAAGTCGGCTCCAATAGAAGCACTTGACTTGAACCCTGTCACTGGGTTCATTCATGAGATATGCAATGCTGCGCTGTCATCAATGAATAAATAACCCATTTTTTGAATGACTGGGGCATTGAATCATTCATGAAAATGCATCAATGTACTTCTCATGAATGAATCTAGTGACAGGGTTCACTTCAAGCGCTTCTACTGGAGCCGACTTATACAGCCTCTCCAGTAGTAAGAAAGGAAGGCAAAAAATGCCTTCCTTGTTGCCCCATGGATCACCTATACTTCTGGATGGGTTATCTATGCTTGGTGTACTATTTTTGTTTATGTTAACCCTTTGAGTGCCACAGGGTGAGCAATCCACATTCCTATGGCACTCAATGATGGTGATGAGTGAAGGGAGGAAATCCCTTCCACACATACAACAGGTCACAACCCCTCCTGCTGTTCCTGCATAGGAAAGTACAGGGAGATCCCAACTTCGGCAACCTGAGATAGGTAAAGTTGCGACTGTGAACTCTGGCAGCAGAGGCTGCTATTAGAGTATAGTAAATGTGTTGAAGTGTCACATTAACATCTCAACTCACCCCCTTGCATACAAAAGTGTCTCATTATGCCTCATTTCCATAAGGAAATAGGCCATTGTTGATATGATGAATGAAAATTCGTAAACCTATTGGATTGATGTTGATGTGGGCATATTTTTGTCAGAGTGCTGGTGATGTGATGTCGTAGACACTTTAGTGGATACTGTCGATGTGCCTGCAACACTGATCCGACAGGACATTGACATTTTTAGTCATCTTCAAATTTAAGTGCATTTAGGCCAAGGTATTTAAAGTCTTGAATGGTAGAAAGGTCAGATCTCCAATACTTTGGGAAGCTGAGAGTTGGAGGGGTCGCTACCATTCATGGGGTCAAAAGACCCATTTATATATGGAGGGGTGTGTGGTGTTATTCCCCCCATATGGCAGTTGTTTGGTTTGTTCCAGATTTGTCCCCGTTTTCCTTAATACATATGGCACAAATGGACTTTTCCGAAGCAAAACCACTGCACTGCAATGCATTAGAGACTCTCTAACATTCAAGGGGTTAAAACACTCAATTTAAATCAATGGAAATGTACTGAATTTTCATTTCAACGCTATGGTGCAGTGGGGTTGCTTCAGGATTGCACCTCATTAGCTGGATAAATAAGACGTGCAATGTATTGATAGGAAGTGATATGTTCATCGTGGGACAGTCCCTCCTTGGTATGGTTCAGTCAGTCCTCTCTAGGGCCAAAGTGCCTTAATAGCAAGGACATGTTAATGGGTCAGACCTTTCTAAGTCCAAAATGTAAAATGGTAATATAATACCACTATTACACTTGGGTCCTAGGAGGGACTGACTCATAGACATGTCACAACTCACAACCTACCTTGGAGTAGTATAGGAAACAAGAAAAAAGAGAAACCAGAAGCGCTTCCTGGTGTAATATTCTTATAATTGATGGACACCTCACCACCACCTGTAAAAATGGTACTCACAAAATTATAGGCTGGAAAAACACTTATGTGCAAACCAGCTATAAATCCTATGGATATTCCAGCTGTCCCTTAACCAGCTTTCTCCACCTCAGAGTATGGCTGCCACTCTTCACCTCCACTCTCGAAGGAACCGGATACCCAAAAGACAAAAAACGCACATAGAGGGCACCAATAGTGCTTACAACTGATAGACAGAGTGTCAATGACAAGTCAAAATAAATTACACTCACATTTAAGAATGGCTGTATGTATACTTATGTACACGCACAGCTAAACACACTTGCAGGGATATCTTACCGCCCTTGCTCGGTATTCTTTCATCAGCTCTCACCGGATCCATTATCTACTTTCAATCCAAAAATGTTTCATTTTATGTATAGCCTGCATTGCTGATGAAGCAGCGTTGTAGCGCTGCGAAACACGTTTTTTAGGGGGTATTTTATATTTTTGACCACATTTTGTGAATATTTGTCATCTTTGTGAATAAATCTCTTTTTTGGGAATTTTTTGTTGGAGCGGCTATTTATCTTTTTGGATTGAAAGTGGATAGTGGATCCGGTGAGAGCTGATGAAAGAATACCGAGCAAGGGCGGTAAGATATCACTGCAAGTGTGTTTATCTGTGCGTGTACATAAGTATACATACAGCCATTCTTGAATGTGAGTGTAATTTATTTTGACTTGTCATTGACACTCTGTCTATCAGTTGTAAGCACTACTGGCGCCCTCTATGTGCGTTTTTTGTCTTTTAGCTTGGAGCAGTATTTACTTATATGTTACAACTGTTATGGTATCAAAATGTTTAAATAACATTATGATTTAACCTGTTATATAATAATTTAAATCAAGAATCAAACAAACTGGTTTATTACATTCGTTTTAACCCTTTGAGTGTCAGAGGGGGACGAAGCAATGCGTTGTGTACCCCTATGGTACTCAAAGGGTTAACAGTCTGAAAAGTTTCTCAACTAAATTAGATATGTGGTGTGGGAGTAAGGGGTCCCTTATGAATTTTTATTAACCCTTTGAGTGCCAGAGGGGTACGCAACGCATTGCTTTGCAATGAGTTTCTTACCCCTCTGGCACTCAAAGGGTTAAGGGCCCCCAAAGCCTAGAGTCGCCCCTGCACCCTCCCCTTCCCAGCTCTTAAGTCCGTGCTAGAAGCCCAACATGCATCATTATGCAGGTGGGAGCTTGAAAACCCACCAAACAAAGGTGGTGGCTGCTGCTGTGGGCTTCACCTTGGTTCCTGCAGGGGGCTCTATGTGGTGCACAAAATCCCCAGAAAACGCTTCCCCAGGGATCCTTATGCTTCTCTTCTTATATTAAGGTGACAGGGACACCTTTGTATATAGGTGTTAGGGTCCATTTAAGCACACACACAAACACACACACACACACGAGAGTCTATAAACTTTACTCTTTTACATTTCTCTTGTACCTCTAGCACATAGGAATTAATTATGGCAAAATTGTTCTTCCCTCCTCAAAATCGTAAGTTCTGGTGTCTGCCGACCACCTAATACCCTGGCACAGTCTGTTCCAGACATAGTCCACCTCCTCAATTAGACTGCCACTCAAAACAAGGAACGCAAGTTGTTGGTTTTTGGAGACTTTAAAGGGATAGTAATGTTTCATAATAAAAGCAGTTCTAATTAATCATCATAGTATTTGGACTTTGGAGAATGTTATTTCAATTCTGTCAGAGTTGTAGTTCAAGAGTAATTCAATGACAAAGTATCCCCCTCCCGCCCCTTTTACTGATGTAACAGTTTTCAGCCAGATCAGAAGGGAGGTGCCCAGGTAGACTGCAGAGAGGGACAATCTTCAATTAAGATAAGGGAAAAACCTGAAAAACTTGTCAAGGGGGGCAGGGCTTTCATTGTTCTCATACAAAGAAGATTGTCCCCTTCTGTTATCTGTCTGGTCTATGGACTGGATTCCACATCTGAGAAGAGATGGCTTACACTAGGTAAAAGGGGCGGGAGGGGAAATTTTGCTTGTGAATATCTCTAAAACTATAAAGGTTTGAGAGATAAGACTTATGTCGTTCTTCATGTTTTTTAATGCCTACAAAATAAAATAAAGATAAAACAAATTATTACTATCCCTTTAATGTTGATTATCTGGACCCAAGTAATGACAGGTTCTGTTCATTGTTTAAGACATTGAACTTATAGTAAATAACTAATCTCCTCCCCTACTCATATAAATCAAAAATATCCAACCATAGTCTCCTGAACTGGATCCTTTCAGGATGTCGTCATATTCAGTACATTCTGCTTTTAGTAATGTGGTCAGCATTTGAATCTCATTGGGAGTTTTATCTGGATGTCACGTGTGATGTAATCAGCAAAGCCTATGGGAGAGGAGAGTTATCCTGTATTTCGCAGCTTTTGTGCGTTTGAGTGAGAACTTAAGTATGGGGTTAGTGGTGTTAGTGAAAGCTTTTTGCCATTGAATTTCTATAATTAATATTCAGATGTTAAAATTGGTGCAGTTTGTTTGCTCCAGAATTTCACCGGTTTTCCTAAGTTGATCAATTCTGGAGCAAGGCAGCTGAACCATAGGGATCATATAAACTGTCCTGGTGCTTTTAACCCATTACATGATAAAACTTTCTCACAGTAGGACAATGTATGTTGGGCTCAATGAACAGTGAAACAAGGCTGGGATGACAGCAGTTTATGTTGAGATCTATGAGAGCAAGAAAATGTATATATAGAAATCACAAAAACCATCTACACACATTATGATCCATGAATCCTCTCTCTGAGGTAGACGTACAAATGTGACATTGCATGAAGGATGCAACAGCACTCCCATACTTGAGATGTTCTTAGGGAACAAGCACCAAGAGCTAAATTCTATTATAGGTGATAAATGTTAACACTCATTTTATCAAATATTTTCCTATTGAAGTCTATGGGGAAACCTGGAGATAAAAGCAGTGATATAATTAGCACCTATAATAGAATCTAGCCCCAAATTGGTTACAATGTAAACTTTAATTTAGTATTGATAAAAAAGACATATATCAACATTGGAAGGGCATGGAATATGGAACCACAAAATTGACAAGTATGAGGAGACCCATATATATTGTCTTACACGTTTAGCACTAAAATAGCGCTTAATTATGGATTGCCCAAGATACAAGATAATCTGGCTAAGTAGAAAACAGAACAATTCCATCAGTTAAGAACTCTTTAAAAACAACTGAAACCCTCCCCCAACCCCATTAATTAGCTTTATTGAGCTAGATACATATACACATAGGAAATTAAAGTGACAGATGCGCATACAAAGAATCCCATTGGTATACGGGACATCTTTCAAAAAGATCCAAAAGAAAAATGAAAATAGACAGGGGTTATACCAAAACACCCATAACACCACAAAACCAGAACACATTGGATTAAATCATTAGGAATACCCAGACAAAAAGAAAAGAAGAGGTAGGTATGTGACATCAGTGGGCTCTAACTGAATAGAGTACACAAAACAGGGAGCGGCACAAAAGACAGAAAGGGAAAAGACCAATTCACCAAATCATAATATAAAACTGGACTAAAATATGTGGCTGATGTCCCACTCGGAATTTAATCCGTGGGGGGATCTTCGTCTTTAACTTAAAAATCCAGAATGCCTCTCACCTGTTTATTAACCCAATAATGTTGCCCCCCCCCAAGGAAGCCTGAAAGGTAAAAGATGATAAATTTCCCACATGAGATTCCAGTATGTGCTTTGCCACTGCAGACTCCCTTTTTCCGTTCTCAGTCTGATTCACATGCTCCCTTATCCTATGCTTAAGTGGACAAATAATCCACCAATGTATTGAATAGGTAGATTACGTATTCTGAGCTACAGCTGATATAAATCCTTATACCATAGGAGAGTGCATCAACAGTACTAGTAAAGTGGTCTGATACACTGGCAATTTTGCAACATTTGCAAATGTGAGCACCACATCTGAAAAAACCTTTGTAGTTTAACAATGTAGGATCTGACCTACTTGTCAAAATAGACTTGGTGATACGTGGTTGTCAATGTTGGCTCCCCTTTTGGCCACAAATTGGCAATCCCCATCCAAAATATTTGAAATCTTCTCATCTGTCTTCAGTAGTGGTAAATTACACCTAATAAAATCACAAATCTTTTTATATTGGGGACTATATATTTTGATGAATCTAATAGAATTTTCATTTTTCATCTTCAGATTTTTCTCTTTTGAACCATCCAACAATTCCTCTCGCTTCTTGCCTTTTGCAAAAGTATACACTTGGGCAAGTAGAGAGGTACCATAACCCCTAGCACAAAAACTTTTAGTCAGATCACAAGATGCCACATCAAAATCCATCTCCAAGGACCTCTGTAATCGCAGAAACTGCCCCATGGAGATATTGTGTTTCTGGAAACGGGGATGTGCAGAACCAGCATGTGTCAGGCTATTGCCTGCCGTTGGCTTTCTATACACTCCAGTCTAAACTTTATTGATCACAATATCACCCATAAGAGTAAGATCCAGAAACAACATGGTGTCAGGATGGTGGGAATAAGTAAAATTAAAATTGCTGGTATTATTATTTAAAACCACCGTGAAAGAACCCACCTCATCCTCTGTTCCAGACCAAACAAATAGAACATCATCTATGCATCTCCAGTACCACAAATCCTATCGCAATGGGGGTTCCCCTCCCCAAAGATGTGGGTGGACCCATATAAAGGTTGGCGAAAGAGGGAGCAAAACTTGTCCCCATTGCCACACCACACTTCTGGAGATAGAACACCCCATCAAACAAGATGAAATTGTGGCACAGGAGGTACTTAGTGGCCTGAAGTAAAAACGTGATTAGGTAGTCACCATAATTGGAGAAATGCTCCAATTGAACACTAAGTGCATGACGACTCAAAGAATGAGTATGGATGAATAGAGCAAAAAAACCTCTGCCTCTAGCCATGAACATCCCCATCTCCACCCCAACTGTAACATCTGCTGTAATGACACCACAAAACACAATTTCTTTAGGAGAGCTCTACCAGGAATCATACAGGAGTATTGTTTTTCCAAATGTATTGAGGGTGTCTATATCAGGGATCTCTTTGGCAGTGCAGCTTCTCCTTAAGTGAGGGTAGTACTATCCCTCATAAATCGAATCTAGAGATGCAAACAAACAACGAGAACAGGGTCAGTAGCACAAACCCACATGTGGCAAAGTACACATTAGAAGTGGAGGCTATCTCCTGCCTCCCCGGGATATTCACAGGCACTGGTTTTGCCGCAAGCTGGCAAGACATCTGTATATGCTCCAGTGAGAGAACGCCGGTTGAATGTGATATCGGAGAAGTGTTGTGGTGGTGGTGACCAGAGAATACTCTCCTCTGTCTCCATTTCTCTCTCCCCTGTCTCATTTCCTCTCTCTATCCTCCTCTGGCTCCTTTCCTCTCTCTCTCTCTCTCCTCTATCTCCGTTCCCCTCTCTCTCTGTCTCTAACTCTCTCTCTCTCTGTCTCCTTTTCTCTCTAGCCTCTCAGTCTTCTTTCCCCTCTCCTCTGTCTACTTTCCTCTTTAACCTCCTGTCACGGATTTGAAGACTCTCAGACTTAAGGTTTGGTAAAATAACTTAACTTTATTAAAAGTTAAAGGCAGTCCCCGTAGGGTAAACATACATAACAATACAACAGTAATATAACATATAATAGGTTCTACCGGCCTTGCCTAAATACAGGGCAAGGCAACCCAAGTGACAGTTTTAATGACAGGCTCTACCGGCCTTGCCTATACCGGGTAAGGCAACCGTGAGATGACATATACCGGTTCTACCGGAGCAGGAGATTCAGGAACTCAGTAAGATTAACCCGCGAGGTGCTGGAACACAGGAACACTGGAACTCAGTAAGATTAACCCGCGAGGTGCTTTAACACAGGAACACTGGAACTCTGGAAAACAGGAACACTAGCATACAGGAACACTGGAACACAGGATCAGCAAGTACAGCAGGAACAGCAGGAACAGGCCCAGAAGCCTGACAAGCAGGTCAGGCAGAGTGGAGTCAGAAACACCACGAAATGGCAACCTGGAAGTGCTCAGCCTGGGTTTAAAAAGGCTGTGTGAGGAGGGCTAATCACAGACAGCCAATCATGATACTCAGCAAGTGACTGACACTGAACAGCACCAATCACGGGCACCGTGATACCGTGATACCTCCTCTGTCCCCTTTCCTTTCCATCCTCCTCGGTCTTCTTTCCTCTCTATCCTCCTTTGTCTCCATTTCTCTGTATCCTCCTCTTTCTCCTTTCGTTTCTCTCCTTTGTCTCCTTTCTTCTCTCTCCTCTGTCTCCTTTATTTTCTATCCTCCTCTGTCTCCTTTCCTCTCTATCCTCCTCTGTCTCCTTTCCTCTGTCTCCTCCTCTTTCTCCTTTCCTCTCTTTCCTGGTTTTGCCGCAGGCTGACAAGACATCTGTATATGATCCAGTGAGAAAACGCCAGTTGAATGTGATATCGGAGAAGTGTTGTGGTGGAGGTGACCAGAGAATACTCTACTCTCTCTCCTTTCATCTGTCTCTGCTCTATCTCCTTTCCTCTCCATCTCTCTCCTCTATCTCCTTTCCTCTCTCTCTCCTCTATATAATTTCTTCTCTCTCCTCTGTCTCCTTTCCTCTCCCCTTTGTCACCTTTTCTTTCTCTTTCCTCTATCTCCTTTTCACTCTCTCTCCTTCTCTGTCTCCTTTCTTCTCTCTCATTTGTTTCCTTTCCTCTCTCTCTCCTCTGTCTCCCTATCTCTCTCCTCTGTCTCCCTCTTTGAGACTCAAATCCCTCTTTCCCATCCTGGTGTCCCTTTCTTAGGAGATCAGAGTGTGGTGTGTATATAAGTGAATCACATTGCTCCACCGCAACAAATCTCACATTAATGTTTGTTTAAACTTCAGTATTTGTGTTTAGAAAATAGCCTGTGTAAATAGAATTATTTGATCTTGCTCTAAATTATTTATTTAGTTACACAAAGAGGTGTCAGTAGTTCATGAAATAAACCGAAAATTCTCTGTCATACCCTGTTCACCAGCCCCACCCCAAGGAACACCACCTAAAATAATTCTGCTTCATTGGTCATTTGAAATGTTGGGAGGTATAATAATTGTAGCACTTTCTTCGAAAATAAGGCCAACTGAGTCTACTACCAGAGTGTTTGCCTTAGAGAATTTGGCAACTAAAAAAGAAATACGTTTTAAGGAGGCCTCATATCATTTCAAATCAGGGATGCTTATAAAAACAAACTCTGCAAGGTTACACTGATTCCTTCGCAGTCCTACAAAATTACATTTTTGTAAGCATCCCTGAGTTAACACCTTAACTGCAAAGTCTTTTCATTCCCCAGTGCTAAGCATATTTTCAATTCATACTTTTGTTGCAGTTTGCAGTCAAATAATTATTTAGTGATTTTTTTTTTGTGAATAACCCACACATGTAATACAATGGTCATTTTTCAGCAGACCCTGCTCTTTCAATTGATACCATTGGTTTGTGGATACCTCCCTCCTAACACAGCCAAAATATTTTACTCAAAATGCAAAAAAAATAGTTTTTTTATGACTTTCCAGTAAAGTGAATGTCCTGAAGTATATGGTTTCTAGGGTCCACTAGCAAATGTCGGTGATTCTAAATTTAGTATTATTTCATCTTTCTAAAACACCAAAATTCCTAATTTTATTCAAGTTCTTCCTATAAAAAATCAGCAATTGAAAAGAAAAAATTTAAATTATGTTTCCGTTTTACACCATTTTTCAATTCAGGCACAAAATGCAATATAAAAGCAAAAGACGTTGCACCAAAGTATGTAAGTGTAGTATCGCTGGATCACTGGAACGAGTATTTATATGCAAATTAAACGTGCTAAAGAGAATCAATGTTAGCTCCAAAGAGATGGATCGATGAATTGTGCAAAATAAACTGATAAAATGGTACTAATGTTGGTGGTATCTCTCAGGCACAGTCATACAGTGGTGGATAAACTATTA